>JADRCD010214378.1:0-13142 GCA_019843815.1 Montemys delectorum | reverse complement strand
ACACACACACACACACACACACACACACACACTCAGTCACACAAACATACTTACCCAAAGACACACACAGAGTAATATATTTAGAACAGTATCTCATTGCCTAGTCTACATTCTATAAATATGAAATCATCATGCTTTGTTATTCTTTGAAAAAGACTGTGGCAGTCCTGACTTGGGGAATGTTGGCCTTCAGAGCTAAATGTAGAAGAACTCTACATCCCATCCTGGTGCAACGAAACACTGTTTAAATAGCATTCAAAGCAAGGTACCCAAGCTCTCAGCATCACAGGATGCTACCCTTCACCTTGAGGACAAAGATAAGGGAGCTATCAAACTCCATCTCAAAATTGCAGAAGGACTTCCCTTTGCCATCCCTGGAATCTCAGCTGTGGTGTTCTGTCTGCACTGGGGTGTCAAGATGTGCTGTATGCGGTCATAATCACTGATCCTCTGAGAAGGAAGAAAAAGGCAATCCTGCTAATACCTGGGGAACAGGAAGTTTGCTACCCATCTGGTGAGCATTCAGGCAGAAATGCCATCTGTGGAAAGCATAGGATTATTTGACCAAGAGAGACACAGTACCTGGCTGTTTTTAGACCAGAGTTCTTGCACTGGTTAAGCACCATCACTGCAGCTATCAACTCTAGGACTATGTTTTTCAAACTCTAGTGTGCTTCTCAGCCACTCAGAGAGCTTGTTAAGATGCTGAATATGACTCAACAGATGTGAGGTACCATCCTGATCTCTAACTTATTGAATATTAGATTTTATTAATTAATTGACTTAATGTCTACGTACGTACATCTGGCCTATATAGGCCAGAAGATTGTGTCAGATCTCCTGGAGCTTGAGTCATTGGAGTTGTGAGCTGCCTAATGCACGCACTGAGAGCCAGACACTGGTCCTCTACAAGAGTAGCAAGTGCTCTTTGCCACTGAGCCATCTCTCTATCCCTTTGCTTGCTGTCTTTGTAACAGGTGCCTAGGGATGGTTGAGACTATGGTGCAATGGCCCACACTTTGGGTCGCAGGGATGGACCACCCTCTCAGTGTTTCTGTGCACAGTCCAATTATTTATTCCAACACCAGCTTCTCACATTAACCACATTGTAGATCTTTACTACTAATTTATTTATTCATATATTCAATAAACATTATTGAACATCAACTCTGCTCCTGAATTATTATAAGGCATCAATTAACGCTGAAGTAGGGATTCTGAGCCCTGGTGCTAATGATGTACAGCCCCATCTACTGGGGGCTGGCCTGTGCAGTGTGGCATGGTTACCAGCATCTTTGACCTCTACCTCCTAGAAGTAAGTAGCATTTCAACTCCAAAGTCGTTACTACCAAAAATGTCTTCTAATTGGAACACGGGTGTAGCTCAGTAGCTGCATTCTTGCCTAGCATCTGTGAGGCTCTGGGTTCAATCCCCCAGCACTGCCATTCTCTCACATGTATGTGGTATTGTGGAATAAATCTCTTTGAATGACAGCAAATCACCAGGTCAGCTCAAAACTGGTGATCTGTGACAACTGAATTATGCCCTGTACAGTGTATGCTTGTCCAAACAGATGATTACATGTATAATGTGCTTTCTCATATGTATAATCTTGTTTGAGCCTGAGCAGAGGCTGCATCTCCAAGGTGAAGTGTCATGGTAGAACTGAGGCTTGAACTCAGGTTTTAAAGGGCCATGAGCTGAACTCTACCCATTACTGCACCATAGGATTCTCTGCATATGTCTACTTGGCTTGGACTTAAATGAGATGTGTCCTCCTCTTTGACTTGCTCCCTCCATCTTTAAATATTAGAATGGTAGCATAAGGCTAATTAAAAGTCTTGTGTATTTGGAGCTGTGCACTAGTGCAGTGATTAAAAGTGCTCTGAAATGTTCTTGGTCCCTGACTAACAGCCTAGCTAGCCTCTCTCCTCCTGTCTCCTTTTACTGATGTAGGATGGGCACAGCAGGAGGTACATCACAGTAGAGAGGAGTGGTTTTGAGGAGGTAGAGAATAACTATGGTGTTTATAGGAAGTCCACTTCACCACCTCCTCTCCGGCTGATTAGGTGTTGGTATGAAGCTCCCTCCAAACATTTGATATCAGAAGTATCATCACATAGGGTCTTGGGAGACATCTCAGTGTGCTAAGTCCTTGCTGTATAAACATGAGGACCTGAGTTTGATGCACCCACATCAAAAGCTTACTGTTTGAAGGCTCATGGTGGACAGACTCTACTAGCTCCTTCTCCTCACCCTGAGATTCTTACAGAAGTCCCAACATGGTTTCATTTCATGTAGGGTTTTATGGTCCTCCCGACCACTCCCTGTGGAGGATGTGTGCAAGCCAAAATCATTACATCCCCAGCTGATTCTCAGTCAGGAGCATGGTTAGGCTGAGGCTGCAATTGTGATGCAACACAGACACACTTGATCTCTATTTCTGGTTCCTAACACTGGCTCTCAGACTGTGATATCTTCTGAGTGGAGAGAGAGTAGTGTATGGTGCTGTTGATAACACACTCTTTTCAGAGCTGAAGGAAGTCATTCCCAATGCACTCTACCTAGATATGGTCAAAATAGGGGATGGCTGTTAAGGGGAACTTCCTACATGATTAGAATTGGGCCTTTTAGCTCCACCCTCTGCATCTTAGAGAAGTAGAGTAGAGTCTGGGAATTGATTACCCACAGCCAGTTTTTGAATCAATTATGCCTGCTACAATGGAACTTCATAAAAACCCTTCAGCCAGAGGGACTTGAAGAGTTGTGGGGTTAAATGAATCCATGGGCAAGGCAGGTGGTACACCCCAAGTCCAGAGGAACAGAGGTTCCTGGCCCCCACCTATGTACTTCTTCATCTGAAATTTGTTTGTATCTCACACAATAAACAGTGATGGTAATCTGTCATCCCAGCCACTCTATCAAAGTGCTCAATATGATAAGGCTGTTCAGAAGTACAGCAGACCCAGCTCTTACCCTGCTTCTGAAGTGGGAGTTTAATAGGCTTGAGCCCTTCACCTGTAGGGTCCTAATGCAAATTCTGAGCAGTTGAATTGAAATGAATCATTGCCTTTGCAGCTGGTGCCTGAGAGTAGGCTAATTGGTTGTTGGTATAGAAGTATCACATGCATTTGACATCAGAAATATCATGAAGAGAGGGGCAGAGATTATAGCTCAGAGGGTAAAGAGCTTCCTGTGTGAGCATGAGAACCTGAATGTCAACAAACAAACAAACAGCAAACGAAAACATGGCTGACAATGCCTAAGGAGGAAAGATATTTTAGGTTGTTCCCCCCACCACCACATAATTCTGGATGCATGTGTACATGTCCATGTACATGTGAACATGAACACACAGATACACATAGACTCTCACACAGACACACAAAGTGTCACAGTAGAAACAGGTAGTCATTTCCTAGTCCTCTTTGGAGACTATGAACTTACAGGTCCCATCTGACCAGAGATGTCATAGAGGTCTAGGGATGAGACCTGTGGTACACTGAGAATAGGAGAGGACAGATACCATAGTTTTCATAGAGAATCTACTAAAAAGTATCCTGACTCTGAGACAGCAGATCCTTGCCCTTTTGTAAAGGATGAACCTCCCTTGGACTTGGTGCAGGACTGTCATCTCAGCTAACCAGGAGATGGAGACAGGAAGGTTCAAGGTCAAATTGACAACTTAGAAGGATCTGTCTCAGAACAGAAGCTAGAGGAGAGCTGGGGATGTAGTGCTTGCCTGGCTTGGGGGAGGCCAGGGCTTCAACTTCCAGTGCCTCATTAAGAAAAAGCAAAGCAAAACCTTGATGCTGTAGAGGTTACATCCCCTGAGGGATGGATTGCTCCTTCCTCATTTCATGCGGAAGAGTGAGGGGTTGGGAAGACATAGGCCATTTCCTTCCCACAAGAGAAGAATGATCTCAGTCCTTTTGTGGGACTCAGAGTGTCTGTGTGGCCTCACACTCACCCTGGGTTTCAGGAACGAGGGAGATACCCTCATTTTTAAATCCTCTTGGGATCTCCTTACTACTTAGTCACTCTGTGCTTTAATTGCTTCATCCTTGTACCTGGCAGGGACCACATTTGCTTCTCTTTGGACTCCTTCTGCTTCCTGCAATTATCCCTGTGTCCCCTTTGGAGTAGCATCATATGCCAGAGAGCAGCTAGAACAGAACCTGGGACCACTTTGAGGGCAGCTGTAATTTACCGTCATTATTGGGAATGGCATCCTGTGTAAAAACTCTCCTAGAACAGACAGCTTCAATAAGAAACTTTATATGTTTGTTTTACTGGTCTCCCAATGCTATTAGCCATCTCTCTGCATATTTTTGTTTGAAAAATGTATTGCAAAATGTAACCCATTTTGTTTCTTTTTTAATATTCTTGAAAGCAGAAAGTTTACTTACTTAAACATCCCACAATTATATCATTGAACAGAAATTTATTTAAAATAATATCCTGACTCCTGATAAGTACAAATCAAGTGTTCTTATTTTCCCAAGCCAAGCCTATGCTGTAGAAAATAAAAAGGAATCCTTTACCTTATGTAATACGGACTCCATCGCAGTGATGGAGAACCCCAGCACTGGAAGGCCCTAGCAAGCTATTTGGGATTTCTGAACGTGGAGGTATTTTGTTTATTGGAAGATCATTATAGATCAAATATCTGTGATCTATAACCAACCCCAAACCCTGGTTTTCTATCCCTGCTTCCAGGCCTGGTTCCACTCAGAAAAACATTTTAAGTTTACTTTGAGCCAACTTCCCACTCTCTCCACAGCACCTTTACATCTGTCTTCTGCCTCTAGGCCACCCCCAGCTTGGTACCTCACTGTCCCCTTCCAGAACTCAGGTCCTTTCCTTATACCCCCATCCAATCCCAGAGCTCAGTTCCTCACTGCCACCTTCTGGAACTCAGGGCTTTCCTGACACCCCCACCCAACCCCAGGGCTCAGTTCCTCACTGCCACCTTCTGGAACTCAGGGCTTTCCTGACACCCCCACCCGACCCTGGAGCTCAGTTCCTCACTACCCTCTTTGTACTGGCCTGTGATGCCTGCATCTGAAGAAACGATTTCCTTTCAACTCAACATCTTTGAAGTCATATTCCTTTGAATTATTTTCACCTCTTTTATTCTTGAAGAGAATTCTTCGGGTTTGTTTCTTGAACATTGGTAATAGAGTGTTTGTGGTCAGCAAATAGCCCTGACAGTGTCATCATAGGAACAAGTGAATACCAGACTTCTTGGGGCGTTGCCAACCAGGGCAAGGATCCATTTCTGGTTCTGCTTAATAATAATCAAATTGATATTATATCCAGGGAGTGGAGCTCTTTTTTTTTTTTTGAGACAGCTTTCCTCTGCATAACAACCCTGTAACTCACTTTGTAGATCAAGCTGGACTCAAACTCACAGATAGTCACCCGCTTCTGCCTCCTGAGTGCTAGCATCAAAGGCATGCATCACCATACCCAGCACAGTAATGACAACAGCGTCAGCCCCAGACAGCTTTGACACTAGACTTTGCCCCTGGTATTCTGCCTCCTTCTAAAGTGTTACCATCCACAATGTGTCTTGTACACATCCATAGTCTTTCATTTTTACCTTCCTTTTATTTATTTTTGCTGTTATTAATACTTAAAATCTTTTTTATAATTTTAGGATTATAATTTGAGCAAAACATCTCTCCCCTTCTTTTCCCTTATCCAAACTCTCCCATATATATGATTCTTTTTTCCTTCAAACTCATGGCCTCTTTTATCTACTGACTGTAATTGCATGTATATAAGAGTATATAAATACTCCTAAATGTCACATGTAATGTGATGTGTTCAGTCTGTATGAGGCTACCTGTGTGTCTGGTTTGAGGGTTGGCTGTTCAATACTAAACAATTCATTGCTGTGCTCTTCCTAGGGAAGGCTACCTCTTCTTTATTTGTGTGTGTGTGTGTGTGTGTGTGTGTGTGTGTGTGTGTGTACCACATTAGTGTTGTGCTCATGGAGGCCAGAGGAGACATCACATTTCCTGTAGCTATAGGAACAGGCAATTGAGAGCCGCCTAATGTAAGTACTGGAACTAAGTCAGGTTGTCTGGAAGCACTGCAAATGCTTTTATTGGGTGCGCCATCTCTGGAGACTTACCCTCTTCATGTGTTTCATGCTGTCCTCAAACTACAATTTTACCTAAATCATACCCATACTCATTTTTTTACAGGCTCATTGAAACATAATTGAAATGTAACAAACACCACATATTCAGGCATTTAAAGCAGAGAATCTGGTGAGACTTCAGCTATCCAGACACCTTTGTAGCCATTGTCACAGCTGGAATAGTCAGTATACCTGATCCTCCTGACATGATCTATTCTTCTATTGTTCCTCCTTTCTGCACAAACATCAGACTTTAATTCTGTTGTTATCAACAGAGTTACACTTTCTAGAAGTCCATGTAGCTGCACTAACACATATTGAATCCTTTGACCTTTGGTTGTGGTTCTATTTTTTGTTGTGGTGGCTAAATGGCATCATTAGTTTAAGATCCATCTTCACCACTGAACATCTCAATTGTTCACGTTTTAAATTTTATTGTTGAGTAGTATTTTACTACATAGAATAGTAACCTGTATACAATTTGTCCATCCATCCATTTTTATTTAAACAGAAACATATATATCCCCCACTTTTAAAAGCTACTATAAACACAACTTTTTTTTTCTCATGCTGTGGATTGAACCTGGGGACTCACTCATGCTAGGCAAGCATTCTATGATTGAATCACAGCCACACTAATACAATTTCTAAGAATGTTTGTATGCAAGACTGTATGAGTTACATTTTCTTCTAATTTGGGTGAATGACAACTCAGATTTGTGTACTGGGAGATTTATAAACTATGTTTTTATTAATTATCTGAGATTTTATAGAATATCAATGGCTTTGTTTTGATTCACATTCACCCCTTAGTCTCCCCTATCCAACTCTTCATATTCCTCCCATGTCCTCCCCACTCTCATGTCCTTTTTTTGTTTTGTTTTGTTTTGTTTTGTTTTGTTTTTCAAGACAGAGTTTCTCTGTATAGCCCTGGTTGTCCTGGAACTCATTCTGTAGACCAGGCTGGCCGTGAACTCAGAAATCTGCCTGTCTCTGCCTCCCAAGTGCTGGAATTAAAGGTGTGCACCACCACCACCCGGCAAGAACAGGGTCTTAATGTCTCACTCTCACAGCTTAGAGCAGAAGAAAGGCGAACAAGTTTATCTAAGAAAAAAGGTGACCACTTCCCAGAAAAATAAGCAAAGTAAGATGGATGCAACACAACTGACTTGACGAAGAACACAGTCTAACATATTATACCAGAAGTGCTAGGGGAGAGCATGAATGCAGTCCCCCACTACCACAAATTATGCAGTCGAGTTTCTCGCATTTGGGGGAAATCACGGGGTCAGCACACCCCAAGTGCAATGGGTGAGCCTCGCCCTGGGAAAACCACCTTCTTGATCATGATGTCTCCCCTGCCAGGTACGTATTCATGTCCTCTTTTTATAACCCATTGAGTCCAGCTAGGATTGTGCATATGTGCATGGTTGGAAGTCTATCTATTAGAACATGAACAATCCACCAGGGATCATACCCTTAAAGAAAAATTACTCTTTCCCAACACACATCAATTGCCAATAGCTCTTTAACTGTGGTACTCAGGAGGCCCTCCACCTCCACATTTGAATGTTGCCTGGCTTCATCTTGTGCAGTTAGCACAGATGCTCTGAGTTCATGATCCTATCAGACAGCATGTCCAGAAGACGCTGGTTCTCAGCAGCACTTCCTGAATTCTGGCTCCTACAATTTCCTCTCCTGCCCTTTTCCTGTGATGTTCCCTGAGCCTAAGGTGGAAGACATGAGAGAGATATCCCAGTTATGGTTGAGCACCTAAGAGGCATTTATTACTGCATCTTGTCCAGTGGTCTCTGCATTAACTGTTGCTCACTGCACAAAAAAGCTTCAGTGATACGTTCTGAGAGCTGTGAAGTGGTTATATCTTAGGGCAGGAATGTCACAGGAATTTTTATGAGCTATGGGACTGACCCCAGTGGCTGGACCTTTTCACATTGTCAAGAGCACCATTCTCTTAGTCCCCATCTTCACTAACCCTTGTTAGGCATTTAGAACTTGAACCTTTAACTCAAATGTACTTTCTTTTTGAGACAAAGTCTTGCCTATGTAGCCCAGAGCAGCTTGAAACTCATGATTCTCCTGTCTATCTTGAGTGTTTGGATTATAGGTGTTCACCACTATGCCCTGCTGAAGTTACTCATTTTTGATCCTATGTTAGATTACAGATTACATTAGATCTTCAATTTCCTCACCTCAAACAAGGATTTGTGAGAATGAGACGAGAGTGGCGAATCACACCTTTAATCCCAGCACTCAGGGGGCAGAGGCAGGTGAATCTTTGTGGGTTTGATGCCAGCCTGGTCTATATAATAAGTTCTAGGCCAGGAAGGGCTACATAGTGAGACCTTGCCTCAAGCAAAACAAACAAGGATGAAACAAAATTTGTAGGCATCTGAAATATTTTTGAAAAATTTAAACTCTCTGTTTTCACAGAACAGTTAAGTAAGCAAGATAGTTACTACTTCAAACACACCAAGATGTGTGTGTGTGTGTGTGTGTGTGTGTGTGTGTGTGTGTGTGTGTAGACTTTTTCTGGGAAGACATGGACAAATATTTGCTTACCCCAATTGGGAACCAATGATAGACTAAAGTAAGGATACCACCAAAGTTCAACTTGGTGAACCAGTGAGTTTATTGGGGATGCTTATACAAGGATGGATGAGGGTTGTGTATAGAAGCAGGGACAACTCAAAGACAGCTTACATCATTGAAAATCCCAGCCCAGTGTAGGTTATAACTCACATAAGCTTCATTGACTTTCTACTTGACTTAGAGGCAGCTCATCAGGTTGCAAAGTCTCTTCCATGTAGTTCAACTGGCAGGATAGTATCCTTCCTCAGCAGTTGCTTACTACTTCTATAACTTTGGAGAGGGGCCATGTGAATCTTGTTAGTTTTAGGATGTTTCTGAGACTTTTGAGTTGATTACTTTCCAAGTCTCATGAAGCAAGTTCCTCCCTCCAGAAGAGAATATTTCAATGAAGAAGGATTGTCACTCAACAGTGTTACTCAGGACACATGCATGCAGTCCATCTAAGATTTCTTTTAACCAACAAATCTAAGGCTTAATGCAAGCTTGTGAGCTTTCCAGTTAATGGTGTAAAAATCTGGACCATAGAACAGTGTGAGATGTATTCATAACACAAGTGGTTTACTGTTGTTTTGCCTATTTGGTACAGACCTAATAAGTGAGAGTTATATCAGGGTCCCTGCCTACTATGTTAAGGGATTGACAATGGGAACTATTAGAGACTTTTGAGACATTACAGTATATAATAAACACTATGATTTGTGAAGTTCAGTCTGATGGTGTCAGTGAAAAGTGTTCCCTTCCTCTTGAGTTACCACCTCTTTTTATCTCTGTGTATGTTGATTTATCTCTTTCTAGATCCCATTTAGTAGCTTGGAGACTATCCTCACTGCTTCAAATTTTACACATACTTGGCTTTAAAAATCAAAGTGGTGTAACATCTCTGCTACTGTGTTCTGTGGATTAGACTGAGGACTTCAAGGTAATGGTGCTCATGGAGAAGGCATGCCCTTATAAAAGCAACCATTGGCTTTGGCTATCATCATCAGCCAGACCTCTGCAGGGATATACTTTCTTAGTATGTCCATCTGTCAGGATGCTGAGAGAAGCCACATAGATAACACAAGTAAAACTAAGAGACCAGATCTTGGTCTTTTATCTATGTGTGCTTAATGCTGACATTTTAGCTGGGTCACTCTGGTATGGTTCTACCAGTGTTAAAATATTAAAACACTTCCATATTCTTTGGTGAATAGTAGATCCCTGTTATTGGGGTTCTTTGGTTCTACCTAAAAGGGCCCATAGAACCTTGCTCTAATGCATTGGCTGGCAACCTTCCTAATTGGATGGAATATTTGTATCATGACCAAATATCTGAAAAGAAGCAACTTGGAGAAGAAAGGTGTATTTGTTTCATGGTTTGATGTGATCTAGTCCATCATGATAGGAGGGCATGGTGACATGCAGCTCTATGATGGTAAGAGTATGCAGCTTTGGTTCTTCACTTTCCAGCTGAACAGGAATCAGGTTTAGCTCAAGGCTCAACCTCAGTCACATACTTTCTCCACCCACTTCTTAAAGATTTAACAGTCTACCAAAATATTACTAGTATGATGTCACTGTTTGAGGACCAAATGTTCAAACTCAGGAGCCTATGTGGATATTTTGCATTTAAATCTTAATAAGTAGTTTTCTATGTCACAGATGTTATGGCTATCAAGATATACATAATCCGCACAAAACATCAATTAGCAGCTTATGTTATTATGCCAGACCAATACACTTGACAGCCTGAAACATAACTCATATCAACTTTACTGAAGGTGAGACTCTTGTTTAGAAACAACAACAGGACACAAATATCTCTTTAAATCAGCATAAATGTTTCACTGATAAGCTAGCCACCTTTGGAGGGAGACCCCATCATGGGGAAATCACCCAAGCAAATTGAAATGAACACTTCATAGGCTTTATATTTTGCAGCAACTCAAGCAATTTAGTGTGCACTTTTAGGTTAGCAGCTGGTTTTTCAGAGCAGGGGTGTTTTTGTTCACCCGATTAGCAGTTGCTTTGAAGAAACAGCTAAAGTAAATTCTTGTTCTTGTCATTAACATCAATATAATTTTCATCATACTTGAGTTTTAGACACTGAAATTGCCCATAATTGTGTCTGTCCTCTCTCTATGGTAATATGGACGATTATAATGGATTATCCCTTTGTTTGCCTGGTCATTTGTTGATGCCTTTTTTGTTGTAAGGATGTGAAAACATAAGGCAATTTCACCAATTACTGGTAATGTTATTCAGATATTTAATTTATTTTCTGCATGCATAATTGGCTATAAATACATTTAAGCTAATGGAGATGACAAGGATGTAATATGATTTGAGGCCAAACAAACTCAAAATAACATCAAGAAGGAAATACAAAACCATGGGAATGAAACAAATAACAAACATGATCTATCTTTAGTTTTTCTGCATATCAAATTTTTCTAACACAGGTCAGGTCTTTTGACTTAACATAAAGTTGTGGAACGGCCTAAAATAGTACCTCATACATAGAGGGTACTTAGGAGTTGTTTGCTTTCTTTATCTCTAAAAACCTAGTTCACTATGGCAATGGCCTTGCTGGCCCCCACAGGCTTGTGTGTTGCATGCTTGGTTCTTAGTTCTTGGTCATGTTTTGGGATGTTCTTGAAAATTTAGAAGGTAGAACTTAGATAAAAGAGTTTGGTTTCTGAGGACCAACACTTTTGAAGTATATGATCCCTGACCACTTTCTGTCTGTCTCTCCGCTTCCTGTCAGTCAAGCAGTGAAAAGCTGAGCAATTTTACCTTCTACCATCAAGCACGTGAGGCCGAGCAACCATAGGCTTAGTCCCTCTCCAACCATGAGCTAAAATCAGTCTTTCCTCCTATAGCTTGCTCTGTTAGGAGGCATCTTGGTCATGGTCCTATAACACTAACAAATGCTAAATGTGACCTTCCATGTAGTGGCGTTTGGAGGTATGACTTTTGTAGGGTAGTTAGTTGTTGGGATTGAGTTCTGTGATAGTTAGCTTTCCATTACTATAACAAAATGCTCGAGATCATTATAGATGAAAAAGGCTTGGATTATGGTTTTGGAATTTCAAGTACAAAGTGGTAGTTGAACTTGTTTGATCCTGAGCCAAGATGACACATTTTTAGGAGTAGTCCAAGGTACAGCAAAAACACTTATCCCAGCATCCAGGAAGCACCAAGTGAGGAAAGAAACTGGAGGCAATGTCCTGTCTTAAGGTTTCCTGAGCACTTACCTAAGCACTTCAGACAAGATCCTATATCCTAAAGGGCTCCATGTCTCCCAAATATCACTGTCCAGGAGATCAAACCAAACAAGTCTTGTAAACATAGCTAATGCTCCTAAAGGAGCAGATGAGAGAGACAATCTCACCCTTAGGAGGATACAGGAGCACAAAGTACCCTGCAAACTGGAAATAGAGTCTTCATCAGACCCCAGCTGTGCTGGTGTTGTGGACTCCTCACCTTCAAGTCTAGGAGGGAGAAATAGTTGCTGTTTAAGCCACTTACTCTTGAAAGTCTCGTTGTAGCTTCCTGAATAGTCGAAAGACTGTTTCATTGGGATCTACTCAACTCTTCTCTATGCCCGGCAGCCCAGTGGTCTAGCCCCACTAACAACCACGGGAGGTTTGGACTCAGAGTCAGACCCTGGATCAGGAAGGAGACAGATTACAAAACTGGAATTTCTTCCTATTTATTTCCAGAAAGGCTCCCAAAGAACCAGCCAAACCTCTTCTGACCCAGGTGGTCTCACATCTGCATTTTGAGTGTCTGCCTGCTGTCAGCTTTTCGTAGGGACTACTTTGGTTTCTTAAGTGTACTGAAGCCTGGTAAATCCAGGTAAATTTCTTCTTGTCTGAAAAGGCTCCCAGCAGCTGTCCAGCTTCTCCCCAAACCTCTTCCTCTTTGAATAGTGAGTGAGCCAGGGAGAAACACACTTAGTTGCCAATCTGTCTTTAGTACTCACTAATCTCCAGTTCACTTAAATGAACTCTAACCAACGGGTTTGGTTCTTGGATGTCTTCCAGCTAGGGTGGGGCCAGGGTGTAGGGGGAAAGTCATCTTCAAACATGGGTGTATTTCTACTTTTGTAATTCTAAGAAAGCCCACGTCAGATTCAAAATGATTGTTGCCTTGCTCAGAGGAAAAAAACGTGAGAATGAATTACGAGCATTCTGCTTCCCAGGGAAGATGTGTTGTACCCTGCATGACATCCTTTCTGGCTTAGTGAACCTTATGGGGGTCCCAGGAGTGCTAGGGACTAGGTCCGCAGATGTTGTACTGCTTCATAATAAGAGAAGAGAGTCACACCTGTGTTCACAAGTGAAGAAAGAGACAGGTGTGTGGGGATTTCACTGAGGAAGTCTCGGGCAGTAACAAG
>JADRCD010214377.1:5464-23891 GCA_019843815.1 Montemys delectorum | reverse complement strand
ATAGCATGGTGGCAAGAGCAAAGCAAATGGCCTATTCTGATGGGTTACCATCAGACAGGGTCTCACTATGATTCTGAAGCTCACCAGGTCAGCCAGATTGTGTGGACGACAAGACCCGGGGATCCTGTCTCTGCTTCTTAACGTTCCTCAAATGATTTTAGCTTGAAATAATCAACATGCCCATTTATTATGTTTTAAGATGGCATGTTTTAAATTCCTTAGGGAATGTGGTCATTCTAAAGAAGATATCTATACATGAACATGCATGGACCTGGAGAGCATTACCTTAGGTGGCATAAGCCAAGCAGGGGAAACTAAGGTGGGATTCTAAAATATTAAATTCCTGGATTCTGAGTATAATGATGGACATTAGAAGCCAAGGAAGACAGGAGATGGGGATATTGGGACAGGTTGGTGAGTAAGGAAGGATTGGCTGGTAGTTAAGGAAAAATAAGCTCTGGGTTTTCATAGCAAGGCAGGATAAATATAACAATATAAAAATAACAATGTGTTTTACACAAAGGAGGATTTCAATGCTCCTACCCTAAAGAATGTTTGTTGACTTGACATGATAAAAATATCTCATCATATCTCCTAAAGACAAACAAATGTATCTAAATAGAAATTATTAAATTAAAAAAGAAGCAGATTGTATTTGTTCTTTTTCTCAATGTTTGACAAAATAGCTGGTAAAAGGAACTTAAGGAAGAAGGGGTTCACCTTGGTTAGATTTGAGCAGACTCCTTTGGCTGTGGCAGGGAGTCAATGGCAGCAGGAGAATAGGTGGCTTGTCCCATTGACCAATGTCAGACAGCAGAAAGACAGGAATGCTGGTGCTCAGTCATTCCCTTCTCTTATCCCTTTAATCCAGTTCAGGAACTGAGCCCATGGGATGGGGCTACCCACATTCAGGGTGAGTCTTCTATCCTAATTTAAACCACTCTGGGAAAAATCCTCATCATCACACCTAAAGGTGAGTCTCCTAGGTGATTTTAAATCCCATCAAAGTGACAGAGATTAACTATCACAATTCCACCCCATGTCAACTTGACCCCTCAACAATCACTGTAAATTTCAGCATTCCACCTTTGTTTCCTGCCATCTCATACACCTGGCGCAACACCACAGCATTAGTCCCACCTCTAAAAGCCCTGTTCTGCCCCCCTGCAGCATGTATATGATCTCTCTTGAGATGCACCCACCCTGCTCGTGTCGCCTGAGCATACCGTCATCCTGGAACACACAACATCCCGAGTTCTACCTTTAGAACTTCACATCGTGGCCTTTCAGGGCCTCCTTGCAAGAAATCCAACCCTGTAACACATTTCCTGGCTGCAACAGCTTTGTGAAACCCCAGTGCAATCCTTCATGATCCTCTTTCCCTTGGGATTTGCATGTCTGATACATTAACATCATTATAGATGATGCTCTCCCATGATGCTATCAGCTTGATGCACCTACATGGCGGCTCCCATAGTCGTAGTGGCTTCTGAGATCCTCGGTAGACGAACTAACGAAAATACTTTCCCAGGCAGTTGTTAACGTGGGACTTCCTCAAAAGCATTCTGAAAATATGATCTCGTATTTCAGTTGGATTTGTATTTTTATGATTGGAACATTCGGTGAGTGGAGTCTTGTCCTCAGGGCACTGTTTGCATTGTCCCAGCGTGGAGCATGAAATTTTGTTTTTAGTGGTATGATTAACAATTACATCTGTTTTCTCCTACCTACTTTATATGCAGTTTTAAATTACCCCAGATACCTTTCTTCCTGAAATTGAACATTTTCCATATCTTTCTTTTTGTTATAAAAATATTTGTTTTTATTTTATATATATGAACTTTTGCCTACATGCATACATGCATGTCACATGCATGCCTGGTGCTCACAGAAGCCACAAGAGAGTATCATCACATCAGCAGCAGCTGGAGTCACAGATGGTTTTGAGCCACCATGTGGGTGTTAGAAACTTATCCCGAGTCTTCTGCAGGATAATCATGCTTTCTCAACCACTAAGTCCTCTCTCCACCATTCAACAGCTTTCTGTTCTTTCTCACTGCTGATCCAACCAGAAGTAGTGGCCACCAACCTTTCTATAAACAGAATGGTCTGCTATCATAACATTTTCTCTGTCCAAACAACTTTCTTGGCTCTCTGCTCCTCCCCATTCCAGAGACAGCTTCATCTTTTCATACATGAAGTGCCAGACTCGCCCATTAGACTTGATGGTGTAGGCCAGAGTACACAGATTTGACTGTATTGGGTGTCTGGTTGCCAGGGCTGCTAGCTTATCTGGGAAAGTGGAAATTGTTATGATCAATGACCCCTTCATTTACCTCAACTGCATGGTCTACATGTTTCAACGTGACTCTACCAATGGCAAGTTCAACAGCAAATCAAGGGTGAGAATGGGAAACTTGTCATCAACGGGAAGCCCATCACCATCTTCCAGGAGTAAGATCCCACTCACATCAAATGGGCTGATGCTGGTGCTGAGTATGCCATGGAGTCTACTGGTGTCTTCGCCAACATGGAGAAGGCTGGAGAGTACTTGAAGGGTGGGTCCAAAGGATTATCATTTCTGCCTTGTCTGCTGATGCACCCATGATTGTGATGGGTGTGAACTATGAGAAATATGTCAACTCATTGAACATTGTCAGCAATGCTTCCTGCCCCAATTGCTTAGCCCTCCTGGCCAAGGTCATCCATGATAACTTTAGCATTGTAGAAGGACTCATGCCATGCCATCACTGCCACTCAGAAGACTGTCCATGGCCCCTCTACAAAGCTATGGCATAATGGCCATGGGACTACCCAGAACATCATCCCTGCACCTACTGGTGCTGCCAAGACTGTAGACAAGGTCATCCTAGAACTGAATGGGAAGCTCGAACATTGCCTTCCATGTACCTACAGTCAATGTTTCCTAGATCTGACATGTCACCTGGAGAAAGCTGCCCAGTATGATGATATCAAGAAGGTAGTGAAGCAGGCATCCAAGGGCTCACTAAAGGGCATCCTGGGCTGTATGGATGATTAGGTGTTCTCTTACAACTTTAATAGTGACTCCAATTCTTCTACCTTTGATGCTGGGGCTGGCATTTGCTCTTGATGACAACTTCATAAAGCTCATTTTCTTGTATGAGAAGGAATATGTCTACAACAACAGGGTGGTGTACCTTACGTCCTACATGGCTGCCAAGAAGTAAGAAGTCCTGGACCATCCACCCCTGCAAGAAGAGCAAGAGAGAAGCCCTCAGCTGCTGAGGAGTCCCTGCTCCAACTCAGCCTCTGATACCAAGCATCTCCCTCAGTTTCCATCCCAGAAGCCCAAAATAATGGAAGGGGCCTAGGGAGTCCTACTGTCTTGAATACCATCAATTAAAAACAAAAGCGAAAACAGAACAATTATGTCTGATATTCTTGAATTAAGCCTCACGCTGGTTCCCAAGACAAGGGCAGAATGCAGTTCTCTGCCAGAATGTAATCTGTATTCATTTCTGAACCTTGAGAACTGTGTCTACATGTTCCTATTCCTATTTTGTTTTTCCACCCTTACCAGAAAAGCATATTAACCTCTGATTAGAGCATTCAGGGATTTCTAGGATGTCTCTAGTGCACGGCTCCAAATACTTGCATATTTCTCCCACAAAACATTTCCCAAGGCCCATGAGCCACCGGGTCATGTTTCTTGCAGCAATAACCATACTCCAGTTGTCTGTATGAGTTACATTTCCTATTGCTATGGGAAAAAATAGCTGGCAAAAGCAATTTAGGGAAACAAAGGTTTATTTTGGCTCAGGAATCAGGAGATACAGTTCATCACAGCGGTGAATACATGTCAGCAGAAACAAAATAGCTGGTCACCTAGCATCCATGGTCAGGAAGCAGAATGATTCAGAAATACTGGTGCTCAGTTCAGGGCCCCAGTCCATGAGTGTGGTGGATTGAATATGCTTGGCCCATGGAAATTGGCACTATTAGCAGGTATGTCCTTGTTGGAATGGGTGTGGTCTTGATAGAGGAAGTATGTCACCATGTAGGTGGGCTTTGAGGTCTCCTAGTGCTCAAGCTCCACCCAATGTGGTAAGAAACCCTCCTCCTAGCTGCCTGTGAAAGATAGTCTCCTGTTGCCTTTGGATCAATACGTAGAACTCTTGCCTCTTCCAGTACCATGTACTGAACCTTTGAAACTGTAAGCCAGCCCCAGTTAAATGTTTTTCTTTATACAAGTTTCCTTGGCCATGGTATCTCTTCAGAGAAATGAATCCCTAACTAAGACAATGAGACTGGGATGGTGTTGTATAAATTCAGAATGTGTCCCATGTGTCCCCCTTCCTTCCCTTTCCCCAAGTTAAACCTGTCTGAAAATGTCCTAATACATAATCCCAGAGGTGCATCTCCTTGGTGATTATAAATCCAGTCAGGTTAACAATAAATATTAATCATCACATGAATCTATAAGTGAAACTGAAGTATTGTACTTTTTACCCATAGAGATGCTTTAAATTTTCCAAAGTTATATATTGAAGTCAAAAGAAAGGAGATATATTAAAATGACATTCCTGAGAAATATTAGAGATTGACTTTTTATATATATGTTTGCAAGCTCAAACTATATTGTATAGTTGTGTGTAAGCAATGGAAGAGTGAATTATATGTCTGTGGTTTAAGAAAAACTTTGGCTGTTCTCATATAATTAAATAAAATACATAAACATCTGTGAACACAAAATTGTAAATAAAATAATTTAAAATTCTGAATGGAAAACACAGAAAACAAAAGCCTTTTATGAAACTGAATGTTACATTCCAATTTTGGAGATGATAGAAACATTGTTTTTTTAAGTTAAGCATATTTTAGTGTCCATGCAATACTTGAAGTTAAGTCTCACAGTATGATGATGACATTGGACAAACAATAAAATGAACAAAATCCAAATGTTTTTATGTGCTGCAGAGTAGAAATCAGATGTATGTGCTTCTGGAGACAGCTTATCTAAGTTATGTGTGTCATCCATGCAATGGCCCTAGACTTGAAACTGCCATTATCATGTGGACTTCCTGTCCTTACTCCTAAGAAGCATACTGGTTTTCTGAACTCAGTGTGCCATTTAAGTTCATTCTGAATATCTAACACGGAGGTCACTAAATTTCTATGTGGATTTCAGCCAGTAAATCTGATGAAGCCAAGGAATGACACTTGCTTAAATTCTCACTACAATACTTTAAAAAATAACACAATCCAAATATATTTCAAATATTGAATGACACAATTTTTAGTCTATTTCAAGTATATTCCTTAATGATGCTTATTGATTAAATAATGAAATGTATAATGACAGCCACATACTTACAAAATGGATATTATATGAAATTTAACATACATTTGGGGATCTTAGAATTTCTCTTCTTCCTTTGTCAGACACTAGCAGTCTGTTATCTCAAGGAGCAGGTTACCATATAAAGTTAAAGTAACCTTTGAATCACAAACATACTCAACTCAAGGACATAGTTCAAGAGTAGTTACAGATGCGGGCTTGTTGGTTCTACTAGTCAGAGTTCTGTGGTATGTATGTCATGTTACTTTCAGAGGAGGAAGTGATGCTGACCTCACCACTTCAAAGTTTTCACTTAAGTCACACTATACATAAAAACAAAATATAGCCAAGAGCTGCTCTTCCCTTGTATGGTTAAGAATGGTTCCTTATGTTTTCTTAAAGGCATAAGAAAAGATAATTAAAACTTACAAAAGAGGCTGAAGAAAGACTGATAACATTGTTTACTTTCTTCTTGGTAGCTCTATCTGTTACTTTTGCATTACTATGAAAAAAAAAAAACTCTTAGGCAAACAGCTCTGGAGCAGGAAAGATTCCTCCTATACTCTTGATTTCACAGGGTTCAGCTCATAGTTGTTTGGGCAGAATATCCTGCTGGCAGGATTGTGTGGGAAAGGGCAGCTATTCACATCATGGCAGATAGAGACATTGGAACTAAGGGCCAGGTATAACCTTCAAAATCCTTTCTTTAGTTACCTAATTATGCTACCTAGGATCCACATTTTAAGAGCCCCAATCTTCCGTTATGGCTTTGCTATCTGGGCAACATGAACCTTCAGGAGACATTTCATATTCAAATACAGTATTTTGCTACTGGCTCCCAAAGGTACACGGTCATCTTATAATTCAATAATAGTTCCATCATTATTCATTCCTATGTTCAGCTTTTCTATCGACCAAGGTAATCATTTAGTTGTGCGTTCCTGTAAATCAAAAAGAGAGTACATGTTTTCAATATGCGGTGGTGCACAGTATATATCTCTATTCCAAAACAAGAGGTAAGCAGCACAGAAAGGGAGAAGAACAAAACAAGAAGGGAGAATATTGAATCCTTGTAGCTCCTTGTTCAGTAACCAGGTGATATGGTACCCTGATGTAATTTCAATGAACTTGAGCATCTCTGCTCCTTTGGGCTATTTGCACTCTACATGGTCTCTCTCTTGGGCTGGCTCCATTCAGTGCCTTTCAATATTTTTGGTAGTATCCAACGCTCATGATTTCTCCATTATCCTGTGACATCTGTTGCCCATTAACTTCCACCCTTATAGCTTGTAGACTTTGCTTCTTGTCACCTTTCGTCTCTGACATACACCATGAGGGTAAAACCACTGCCGTGTCACTAGCTTCCATTGCAGATCAAGACATGTGACTGAACGAGAGCTGGACAATACGAACCTTTTTTTTTTTTTTTTTTTAAAAAAAATGGTAACCATTCTTTCTTTTTCTTTTAACTTTTTGTGTGAGAATTTCATAGGGAACATTTTTACAACATTCTTTTTCAACCCCTAATGTCTCTTCCTCCTGCTTAGCCACCTAACTTCATATTCTTTCTCCATCTTCAAAAACAAAGCAAACAAACAAATCGAAAGAAAAAAGCCACCAGAAACACGGAGCCTGATTTGTGTTGGACGTCTACTCCTCAGGGTAGTAATTGCCCGCAATGTGGTTTATGTTGCAGCATTTTCTCTGTCCAATCACATTAGGGCAGTGACAGACCTGTGATTGGACAGAAATAGGGAGGCAGAGCGAGAAGTTTAAGGGGAGAGGTCAGAGAGCAAGAGAAGCAGAAAAATAAAATCATCACAGAGGCAGGAGAAGTGGACGATCCAGACCCTGCGTGGTTTTAAACAGCCCAGGTAGCTAAAGTTTTTACAAGGTTAGAATAACTGTGTTAAAACATTGTCTTTATCATTTGGCTCAAAAATTATTGCATTGGCATCTTGTAAATTGTGATCTTATTGATATATAAACCTGATTGGATAATTAAGCCCTAAGAGTCATGTTTTTACCAGGTAACTAGGCGCTAGATGACTGATTGTGGGGTGTGTGGAGCGTTGCATGTAAGCGAGATGATCTTGCTAGCTGGCAGAAAATAGCAGGAGCCTGCTGAGACATAGTGATGTGGCCAGCTGGTACCAGCGGGACAAGAGAGTGTGCAGGGTGGTTTTCTTTTAAATATTTCCCTCAACATGTTGAGGCCCCCCCAGTGTTGCTCTAGTGAAGAAAGCTGATCTGCCCTCACAGCAGTTATCATTTGTGAATAGCTTCTTAGCCAGGGTTGTGACCTTGTGTCCACTTCCTGTACTTCATGCTGGAATTTTTGCCTGACTTGATTTGTGTACACTGTCATAGAATCTGAGAGTTCATATGTACATCTGTCTTTGGTGTGTCTGGAAAATGTTATTTTCTTAAAATCATCCACCACCTCTGTTTTATATAATCTTTTCAACTCTTCTTCCACATAGGTTCCTGAGGTGATCCCGTTTGAGGCTGAGTACTCAAAATTCTCTCATCCCATGCATGCTGTCCAGCTGTAGGTCTTTGTATTGATTAACATCTACTACAAGAAGAAACTCCTTTAATGAGAGCTTAGAAATGCATTCATCTTAGAGTACAGTGATATGTAATTAGGGATTATTTTATTGCTGGCTTCATTTAGCAGAATAATACTAATAGGTTTTTCCCTGGGCTTAGGCCCTATCTGTTATTATGACCTTGGCCTTCTTAACAGCATCAAATATAGGTTCTGTCTCCTGGAGTGGGCCTGAGACTCAACTGAAAAAAAGTAGTTGGTTACACCTATGCCATGCTCTCATGGTCACTTCTTGCAGACAGGATGTTATTATCACTTTCAGTGTCCCAAGCTGGGTAAGACTGATGGTGATTTTTCTCCTCCTGTAATGTGTAGAATTTCATCTAGCACTATGAATGTTAACTAATAGGGCTAAAGCTACCAGTTGAATACCAGCTAGATTTGCCCATGTTCTATGCTATATGTATGTTGTGTTTTCAGTAATAGGATCTACTGTCAGATTATAAAGGGTAATAAAAAAAATCGCAATGACCTATAGTATTTGAAGGATCTATAGAACCTTTTTGGCCAACAACTCAAAAAAATGTAACTAATTTCCAGGTCTATCTAGTTGGAGATATATATATATATATATATATATATATATATATATATATATATTCTTTGTTTTTTATCATTATGTGTACTGTTAACTTTATCAGCATTTATTATCATTTCTTACCTTATTTTGGGGGATATCTAACATGTCATTTTTATTGGTCAGTTTTCCTTTCTTTTCTTTGCATCTTCATGTTTCTGCCTTTTCCCACCTAGCTCTATTCCCAACAGTTGTTCAAGATCCTTAGATACCAGTCTCAGACTCTCCTTGATGTTTCTTCTCTTTTCCTAATTGTGTTAAAATGATAAACAATTGAAACTCTTTCAGAGATTAAAATAGCTCTAATAGAAACAGTTAACTGTGATGGGATCTATATATCAGAACTACTATTGTTCACTGGAGCTAAAATGGATTTTGTCATTTGTGATGGGGCTTCTTAGACATTATGATCCCTGTAATCCCTACAATACAGTGGCACACTGGAGTTTCTTCACCTTAGTGAAAATGTAAAAATAAATTCACCAATTGATTTTAATGATGATTAATAGCGGCAGTTATGATGTGTTGGCTGAAGTACAGAGAAGTGAATCTCAAACTAGGTTAAAATAATGATGTTTATCCTAAATAAAAGTAATTGAGAGGCAAGGCAATCCTGTGTGTTACATGAAGACAATTTCATGAAGGAGTTGGGTTTTGTGAATTTTTCAGCTCTCCATCATTTTCATGTCACGTGGGGTGGCTTACTCAGGGTGTAGCTTGGTGCCTGAAGTTCCTGAATTATTGGAAACCATCCAAGAAGATAGGTCACCATATCTTCTGCATTTTCTTTTCAAAATGACAGAGGCTGTTTTCAAGGAGCCTCTTATGGGTAATTTTCCTTTACCTTATTGGTCATCACTTTATTTAGCTTGCCTTCTGTTGTTGTGTTAAAACATTGACAAAGACTGACGCAGAGGAAGAAAGGGTTGGTTTCATCTTACACTTACAAGTGACAGTCTGTCATTGAGAGACATGAGGATAAGAACTCTTGGGGGAAGGAACATGGGGGAATGAATGCTGCTCACTGGCTTGCTCCTCATGCTTTGCTCATCTTGATTTCTTCTACTACTCAGGACTATCATTCTAGGGTTGACACAAACCCCCAGAGGGCTGTGAACTGCCTGGTCAATGATTAGTTAAGAAAATTTCTCACAGACATGCCCACAAGCCAATCTGATAGAGGTGGTTTATAAATCGAGATTTCCTCTTCCCAGGTGGTTCACGTTTGTATCAAGTTGACAAAAACTAGGCAGTACATGAATGAAGATTTTCATTACCAAGCCATTCACTGACAAGGAGAATGGTTTGCCAACATCTGTTCAATTTTAATTATTAAAAAAAATGGCTACAGGTGCTTTGAACACTGAAATGAGCATATCATTTAAAAAAACAAACGTTACTTTGAAATACAAGGAAATCGTTTAGAAGATAAATCAATGTACTGTTGATGGCTGTTTTTTTTTAAAAAAAATATTTTTGTATTATGTGCTTTGGAGCTTTGCTTGCATCTGTATTTGTGTAAAGGTATCAAAACTCCTGGAGTTGGAGTTTCAGACAGCTGCGAGCTGCCATGTGGTTGCTGGGAATTGAAGTTAGAACCTCTGGAAGAATAGCCAGTGCTCTTAACTGCTGAGCCATCTCTCCAGCCCGATGGCTATTTTTGATGTTACAAAATCAATAAGAAACAAAATTGCAAATGTATAACTATTACAATGTATGTCATTTCTAAACTCTAACACACCTGCAGAGCAAGGCATGAATTACTTGAAAAACAAACAAACAGAAACAAAAACAAAAACAAAAAACCATATTCAGCTGCTTGGTCCCAAGTCACCAGTTGTTTAGAAAATTAGAATGACTTAATTTCCTCTGAACTCATTTCATTCCTTGTTTCTTTTATCTATAGTTCTGTCTCTATCACTAAGACTGATGCATAAGTAAAGCTGCTCTCAGCACAGAAAGCTTTCCATTTAAGTTTGTTGGGGGGAAAGATACATTATGAATAATATTGATTTTTTTAACCTCAGTCAAGTGACAGGGAGAGCTTAACCTAGATTCATCTTCTCTTTACATTCATCATAAATCTCTGATGTGCCAATATTCTATATTTGAATGCTTTGTGCACATTAGCAATATTGTAAAATCATACTGTATTGTGACAAGACACTAAATTTATTTCAGAGCAGGTCCATTTTATCACTATATGCACTATGAATAATAAAGTAGTTATTGATTCTAATGACAGATTATTATAACATTAATAAGTTAGCTGAAGCAAGACCTTATCCCTGGTGAAATTGAAAAGTTTCTAAAGGAAAGGAAAGGGGAGTCCTAGTTATATTTCTTTGTGTTATAATGATGTTGTTCATCATGGTTATGTGATCTCATATGTGTGAGTGAATATCGACTCAGGAAGATAAGGATGTGCTCTGTCAACTGTAGTCTAGGCATGGCTGTTTAAAATTTTTATTCTTATTTGTGTGTAAGTATGTATTTCTTTCTATGCATGTACAAGTACCCATGGAAGCAAAAAGAACACCCGTGAAACTGGAGTTATATATAGGCAACAGTGGACCACCTGATTGGGCTTTGGGAGTTGATTGTGGATCTTCTGCAAGAACAGTGAGTGTTGTTAACTTCTGAGCCATCCCTCCAGCCCTAGTCATGTCTTCTCCCATATTGAAGACTTATTAATTGACATGGGGGCCAAGTTTGAAGATTCAAACTCAAAGAAAATAATTACATAAATTCCTAGTCATCGTTGACAAACCCCCTGTTACAAACCATGAAGTGATGCCATATCCAAACCAAATCTGATCAGCTTTGAATCAGACTCAAGTACAGTCAAAATAAGGCTTGAAGCACCTACCTTTTAATGAATTTGTTTGAAGGCCTACGCAACTGTGGTACTCTGGCCACAGGAACACATTTATGAATAGCAGAATCACAAAATGACCCTTGGGAATCTTTTATTTTTTCTTATTTATTTTATTATATTTTATGGTTTTTTGAGACAGGGTTTCTCTGTGTAGCCCTGGCTGTCCTGGAACTCACTCTGTAGAGCAGGCTGGCCTCGAACTCAGAAATCCACCTGCCTCTGCCTCCCAAGTGCTGGGATTAAAGGCGTGCACCACCACCCGGCCCCCTGGGAATCTTAAAGATATAATGCCTAATGTAAGTTATATTGAATAATACTGAATTTCTTTACATGAAAAAAGCCTATTTTTCATGTTGAACTATTTGCTACGCTTTGCGCTAAATTGGAGCAAACATGTTCAAATTCAAACACATCATGAGTCTATTTTTATTTACTATATAGTCTATATATACATAGATTACTTTGCTTCTCTTTTTTTCATTGCTATGCTCAAAATGCCTGTGTAAAATGATGTGAGAAAAGAAGGGATTTCCTCACTGTTTCAGAGAAGTTTCTGTCTATCACAGAAAGGGGCACATGACAACAGTCATGGCTACAGTAACATGTGACAGAAACTCCTTACATGAAACTGAACCAAGATAGAGAAAGCAGGTTCTAATTAGCTTAAAGAAAAACTTTCAATGAAACAGAAACAGTGTGTAGAATTCTTAAAAGGCTGAAATTAGATTTACCACGTGGCCCAGATATATCACATCTTGACATGTACTCAAAGGACGAATACATACCCTACTACGGAAGCACTTGATAGGTCATGCTCATTATCACCCTATTCTCAATAGCTAGGAAATGGAAACAACCTACATGTCCATCAACCGAGGAACGGATAATGAAATTGTGGTATATACATAAAAATGGAATTTTATTCAGGTAGATCTAATTTTAGCCTTTTGAGAATTCTACACACTATTCCTGTTCCATTAAAAGCTTCCTTAAGTTCATTTGATTTTTAAATATTATATATTTATAAATAATATAATTTATAAAAAAAAAACCTGAAATCCTGAAGTGTGTAGGTAAGTGGGTTGGATAGAAAATACTCCACTTAGTGAGATAACCCAGACTCGGGAAGATAAATGACATGTGTTCTCTCTTATTTGTGGATGCTAGCTCTTTTTTTTTTTTTTTTCTTAATTAGATATTTTCTTTATTTACATGTAAATTTCTCCTTTCCCAGGTTCCCCTCCAAAAAACAAACAAACAAACAAACAAAAACAACAAGAACAAACCCCTTTTGCCTCCCCCCTCCCCATGCCTGCCACCCCACCCTCTCCCACTTATTGGCCCTGGCATTCCCCTACACTGGGGCACAAAACCTTCACAAGGCCGAGCTAGCTCTTAAACTTTAGATTTGAGCATATAACCCCAGAAGCCAGGGCGTAGAAAAGGATGAGGGGTGGGCTGGGGAGAACGAGCCCCTGAGAAGGGGATAATAGACACAGGCTCTGTGAAAAGGAAAAGGCAAAAGTAAATGGGGGGGGCTAACTGGGGGGGGTACAGAGGAAGGGAAGGAAGAGGCAACATTTAAGAAAGACATAGGGAAATGGCTTTTTTATGAGCTTACATCTGTAACACCTGTGTATACACTTTAAGTAGACTTAGGCCACATGGGATGATAATAATCCCTACTCCCAAGCAGCCATAGAGTACATAAACTCTCTGGCCCCAGACCAGGGAAACTTCCCTTTGAGTTGTGGGAGAGGAAAATCCACAGGGCTTGTAAAATAACAGAGGCTCTTAGCACTGCCTTTGGCTGCCTCCTGCTGAAATCTGAAGGCATCCCTATTGCTGGAGACACCACACACGTTGGATCTAGGACTCAGGGAAATGACATTTTTACAGACCTGGAAGAGTTGACCCTGAGGGCTAGCTCTCGTAGTACAAAAAAAAAAAAAAAAAAAAATGTGCTATGCAAGGAAAAGCTGTCAAGGGAGAAAATTAATCAATAATCCTGCTTAGCTGTCATGCATGCAAACCACAACAATGACTAGCCAGGCAAGATATCCCCAAGGGCTCTGTGGTGGCACTTGGGGGTAACCAACTGGTGCTAATTGGACTTATGGCACATTCAATATGAGGAAACTTGTGCTTAGTACTTGTAAACCTAGCTAATTATCCATGGCTGGAGATCATAGACCCTAGAGTAGAACATACTTTCATTCAATACAGTTCCTAATTGTACTCGTAGTAGTTACCCTTCCATCCACAGTTAAATGTAGCTCTCAACCTCTATTAATGAAGCTTGTTTTTATAGCACACGTTGAGGCTAGTATAGAGGTGCAAATGGTCAAAATGCAGCATTACTACGAGAGGGTGGGACTATTGCTAAGAGTCAGAGGACCAGAACACCTGCTGGGAGGTAGGGTCTGCTAAATGTGACCAGGATATTAGAACCATGAGATCTCAGCAAATGTGGTTATGTAAAACAGATCTGCACAGGGACCAAACCAGTTGACATGACAACCCGACTAGGGGAGATTTAAGAGATCCCTACCCCCCAGAAGAGCTACGAAAGACAATGGTTGTGAAAGGAGGGATAATCAGCGTTAGTTACTTTTCTGTTGCTGAGATCAATACCATAGGAAAAGGCAACTGAAAGAAGACAGAGTGTATTTTGGTTTATAGTTCCAGAGAGAGGGAGAGAGAGTCCATAACGGCAGGAAAGTCATAAAGCCGAGACCTCACATCTCAATCTACACACAGGAAGCAGAGACAGGTAACTACAAGGGAACCAACGCATTCAGCTCTCAAAGCCACCCCCGCCCTCCAGTGATGTACTTCCTCCAGTTAGGCAAAGCCTTCTGAAGGTTCTATAACCTACCCAAACAGCATTACTAACAGGGGACCAAATGTTCAAATACGTGAGCCTACTGGGGGCCTTTTGCATTTAAATCGCCACAGTTTTTAATCCCAGTGGTCAACCCTGAAGAACTGTACATATGAGGAGTGTTAAAGTGGGTTCTAATAATAATTGTAGAAGAATAAGACATGAATGAGAGAGACAATTAGGAGACATTAGAGTAGCTGGAGAGGAGAGAGGGAAGGATGTAAATACAGTATGCTCATGTATGAAATTCTCAAAAATATTTAAGTTAAACGGATAGCTTAAAAGAACATTTCAAGTAGGAAGCCAACATAACACCTATTTTTAAATATATGGTATTTTAAAATTTTCTTTGATAATTTCATACATGCATAGACTGTACTGGGAACATATTCCTGTCTCCTCCTTCCTGTATTTCTTCCCAGGCATGCCCGAATCTTAATACCTATTATTCCTGGGAAGATATTTCTCCTTTTAATTGATCAAGAAATAAGCATATTTTATAAAAGTATATGTTGAAATACTTTGTTTAAAATATAAAATTATAAAAAAATCAATTACATATCTTAGTATATTAAAATAAATCTCAACCACACTAAAGATTTAAGCATAAAATTAATCATAGAAGAAAGCATGAGACATAATTTTTAAATCATATTATCTGTTACTAAAAAAATAATGGAAATTAGTAAATTTGCATGACTTATAAAACAAATTGAAATTTTGAACTAAAATATAATAAAATATCAAATAATAAGCTGAAATAATAATTCTGTTAAAAAAGCCATTTAAAATACCAATTTCTCCAGTGTAAGTACAAACCAAAAAATTGTTTAGAAATCCCCTAAGTATATTAAAAAGTCTTTGGACAGTGTAAAAAAAAACTTCCATACCTCCTTTAGACATATAAAATATACTATTTCTTTTTCTTAATTATCTTATTTTTTTATCATTTTGTATGTCTTGGGTGTTTTACCTGCACACATTTTAATGCACCACATACCTACAGTGTACTCAGAGGCCAGAAGAGTCAGATTCTACGGGGTTGGAGTTATAGATGATCATAAGTTGCCATGTAGGGATCAAACATGGGTTCTCTGGAAGAGCAGCCAGACCTCTTACTTTTGAGTCATAGCTGTACTCCATCACTTTTTTTTATAATTATGTAAAGATGCAATTAGGTGATTAGGTGATTTTTTTTCACTTGACAAATTCAAACTCTTCAGTGATGGCCATTTCTCACTTTAAAGTCAATATAGATTCTAATGCTTGGCTAAGTCCTGCATGGCTGGCTACTGTCTATCTTCCTTTTGAAAATTCAAGCTCGCTTTTCATCTCTGCTTGGTCAACTTGTCCTCCTTAAACATATCCAACTAGGTAAGATGGAAACATCTACAAAGTGTTTTTAATATGGGAGAAAACACGTGTATTTGCATGTAATGTATGTCTGTAAACGCAAGAAAACAATGGTGGCGTTAGTCAGTTGTTGAAGTCAGAGTGAGCACCAGGGGAATGGTACGAGCAGTGTTCATATTACTAACTAAAGTACTTTTGAATTTCTCAGTAAAGGAAGTTAGTTGGCTGTACCTCTTGCATAACTTAAAGGGTCATTGTGTTTCTTTGTATTGTTTTTCTGCAGACACTTCCAATTTGGGCTTCTTTAGTTGCATTTTGCTATGGTTAAGGTAGGGAAGAATCATTTCAAGTCTGAGAGTCATTTAAATGTATTTACCCTAACCTATTTTTTTTTCAAGCAGAAGCAATGCTGAAAAAAAAATCCATCTTGATAAAACATAATGTATTTCCCCTTTTTGTAGAAGCGTGTAGAAACAATGTAAAAATGGCCTTAAACTCATTGCCCTGATGATAATGGAAATGGATGCTTTTTAAACCATGAAACTCTTTGCCCAGCTCTGAAATAGCCAATTAACTTACATCTCATTTCGGCTTAAGTGATTTGATAAAACACAGCATCACTTCATCCATCCGTAGTCATGAACCCTTGCTCTCTAAAGGTTAATGTTCCATCCTACTTCATGAATTGGATGGCTTGCTCTGTTTATGTATTAAAACAAAACATACATTTTAAACAGCACTTTATTTAGTTCTCATTTATATAATAAGCAATGAGAACAAGGATGTTATGAAAATAGAGTGTTGTAATAAATAGTTTCATTAGGGGATTATTTTGCCCTTTCTCCCTCAACTCAAGACAATAGTTTGTGAAAGAAAATCCGTTATAAAATTCAGCATTTTGTTTCAATTCCTTTATTCCTAATGATCAACAAAACTTAATGTGCAGTATTTTTCAACTCTGAGTCCAAGCTTTCTAAGCCATAGAGTACCACAGTGAAGATTCAGCAAAATTTGTTTATTTTCTTTTGTGCTATAATAATGGTATCTTTGGCTGGCTATAGAAGCTATCTCTTGGCTTTGCATCTTTTTTCAGTGTGGACTGGAATTTCCTCTTGAGTGTAGAATGACTTTATTTTAGGAACTGGAAATAATAAAGTTACAGAGAATGCCTGCACATGACCTTCATCCCTAGAGCCACTGACTTGCTCAAGACATACTGCTCTCTTGGAGATTGGGCAAGAGCCCAAGGATGTAAGCACCAGGCAGGATTGCCTCATTTGTGACAACTTGCTTAGCCAGGCCACTGCCATCTTACTAGAGATGTCAGCATTTTGGCCATATGGTAATTACTATAATAATACCATGTCTTGCCACATCATCCCAGGGATTGGAGATAGACTTTATATTCTTTTGATCACTAACCATTTACTTTTCTTACATCATAGAATAAGCAAGCAAGACTTCACCTGGTCTAGCCTCTTTTCAACACACACCAAAAGTTTTCGGGAAGATGAATAAATTTATTTATCACATTTAAAGGTATATAGTTGAGTCTTGAACTCATTGGCACAGGAAAAGACTTTCTGAACAGACCCCTGTTAGCACAGGTCCTAAAATCAACAATTGTTAAATAGGATCTCATGAGACTGAAAATTGTCTGCAAGATAAAGGATATCATCATTCAGACAAAGCAGCAACCTACAGAAAGGGAAAGGATTTTTCCCAACTATACATCTGGTAGAAGGCTAATATCCAAGTTAAATGAAGAACTTAAAATACTTGATATAAAGAAAACAATCCAATTTGATAATGGGTTACAGATTCAATAGGAAGAAACTCAAATGTGTATGAAACACTTAAAGAATGTTCAAGACCCTTAGCCATCAGGGAAATACAAATTAAAACTAGTTTGAGATTTTTATCTTACACTTATCAGAATGGCTAAGATTAAGTAACAAATGATAGTTCATGCTGGCAGGAATGTAGAGTAAAAAGAAAACATATCCACTGCTGGTGGGAGTGCAAAGTTGTACAGCCACCACAGTGGTGGTTCCTCAAAAGGGTCGGAATCAATCTACCTTAAGTTTCATCTAGACCATTCACAGGTATATACATAAAGAAGGCTTTGTCCTACTATAGACATACTTGTTAAAACATGCTCATTGCTGCTCTATTCATAATAGCCATACTGGAAACAACTCAGATGTTTCTCAACAGAAAAATGGATAAAGTAAACATAGTACTTTTACATTATGAAATATAACCTAGTCATTAAACAAACAAAATCATGAAATTTGCAGATAAATGGATGGAGCTAGAAAAAAAAATTATCCTGAGTGAGCTTACCCAGACTCAGAAAGATGAATATGGTATGTCTTTGCTTATATGTGGAAATTAACTGTTAAGCCAATGGTAAGCAAGCTACAATCCATAGAACCACAGACAGTAGGTATAGATTAAAGGATTGGGTGGTGGTGGTGGGTAGATCTCCATAGGGAGGAAAAATAGAATATAGTTATGGATGGATGGGGGATGGAATGAAAGGATCAAGCAGGGAAGGGAGGAGGAGATAAGAAGAGAACAAACGAGAATACAGAGAGAGAAAGCTAAAATTAAGGACCATTTGAAGGGTAGTGTGGAAACCTAATATAGTAGAATCTTCCATATATATGCATCTACATATACATACATATACATATACATATACATATACATATACATATATATGTACACACACACACACACACACACACACACACACACATATATATATATATATATATATATATATATATATATATATA
>JADRCD010214376.1:0-15312 GCA_019843815.1 Montemys delectorum | reverse complement strand
GTATTTTCTTAAACAAACATAAATATATAAAGTCTTTTTGTTTGTTTAAGAAAATACTAGTAGTGATGTATTATTTTGAAATATACAGTTAATATGTTTGGAGTTATTTAAAATTTATATTGAGAAAAACATGTTTTCAGTATTGCTGTAGACAAGCATCTACATAAGACTGTTAAATCGGTTGTTCTTTTATATCAAACAACTTTTATAATACTCATTTTATTGTTATAATATTTTATAAATTTTAAGGAATATGACAAAAAAAGATATTGTAGGTATTGAAGGTGTGTCTCTGGGCGGAGTTCGGGTACAAAAGGGAAACAAGAATGTGAATTAATTCTATTTACTTAAAATATGTTTTTAAATGTTAACAAATTCAGATAAATTGAAATCATGTAACTTTTCTCATCATAATGCAATAAAAGCTAAAAAAAATTCTCTCATTCTTCTTTGTACCCCCAGACTTATTATAATTAGCAAGACTGATAACATCCAGAGTTGCCAATGGCACAGGAAAAATAGACACCATCATGTACTGTGGTGGAGTGAAAATTAGTATTCTTTCAGGTGGCAATTTGACAACAAAGTAGTTCTGAAAATGTACATCCATACCTACATAAAAAGGGTATCAATGGGGGTATTATTACAGTATTGTGTTGTCTGTCATTGCTATCTGGCTGTTGTTGTGGTGGTGGTTGTTGTTGTGGTTGTTGTTGCCTTAGTTGGTTTGGGTTTTTGAAGATAAAGTCTCACATTGTTCCTGCTGGCCTCAAACTCTCTATGTAGCCAAGGGTGATCTTAAACTCCTGATTCTCCTGCCACCACATATCCCAGTACATATCAGCTCACAGGATCATAACACTCACCAACATTGTTATTGCTGTTACTGAGTGTGACCACATGCACAGTATCATCCCGGTTACATCACCAAAGCCTGCATATTTAAATACACACACACACACACACATTTGGGTGTGAAGAAATCACCAAACACTGGTTGCCTCTGAAGAGAGAAATAAAATATAGGAGGAATGAGAAGCTGGGGGGGTTGAATTTTTATTCATGTTATTTAAACATTTTGAGATCAAGCATAATGGAAGCAAGGCAAAATTTTAAGGAAAACTTTCTAGCGCACTACCCAATCCTCTCCATCATTCCAACCTGTGGGATCTCTTGCAGCTTTGCCTAATCTCTATTGTTCACTGGCATTTTATTTAATCTACAGATTGTGTGCTTGTTCCCTCTTAGCCCACACCAGAGCCTGTGGATTTAGTGGTTGGTGTAGGCAACATGATCTTGCCTCTTGAGGCTGGGAGCTGCATCTCACATGACAAATGCTCTAAATGGCATAAAGAAGGAGACTCCTCCTTACCTGAGAAAACTGTGGATCCTATGTCTGCATCTGTGCTGTTCTCTCTGAGGAGTTTCCAGATGCAACCATAATTTTACATACATGATGTGGTAGTTTGAATGAGAACTGGCTCCCATGGGCTCCTCTGTTTGGTACTTGGTATGCAGTTGGTGACACTACTTGGGAATGATTAGATGTGGCACTGGGAGAATACTTTGAGGGTTCAGAAGCCCATGTCATTCCCAGTTAGCTCTCTCTGCCTTGTATGTGAATCAAGACATGAGCTCTCAGCTACTACTCCACTACCATGTCTGCCTGCCTGCCTCCATGTTCCCCACAATTGATCATGCTCTTTAATCCTTTAAAACTGTAAGACCCCAATAAACTCTTTCTTCCATAAGATTCTTTAGTTACAGTGCCTCTTCATAGTAATGGAAATGTATCTAAAGGACATGGTCAGTGTTCAATAACTGGTCTGTATTTAGTTTAGGTTAATGGCCTTGCTGTGGCATGTGAACTATGAAAATAAGTGAAATGTTCCCATACCCAAATGGGAAATAGAAATGATAAATAAACCATGTTGCTTGTCTTAGGTAGGGTTTGACTGCTGTGAAGAGACACCATGACCAAGACAACTTGTATAAGGACAAGATTTAATTGGGACTGGCTTACAGGTTCAGAGGTTCAGTCCATTATTGACAAGCCAGAAGCACAACAGCATCCATGCAGGCATGGTGTAGAAGGAGCTGAGAGTTCTACATCTTCATCTGAAGGCTGCTAGGAGAAGACTGGCTTCTAGGTAGCTAGGAGAAGAGTCTTAAAGCCCATGCCCACAATGACACATTTCCTCCAACAAGGCCATACCTATTCCAAGAAGGCCATACCTCCTAAGAGCACCTCTCCCTAGGCCAAGCATATTTACACCAGCACATCACCTCTCTAGCTATCACTGTACCACTAACCCTCCTGCAATAGTCATTCCTTTTACCCTGGATTTCCTGAGGTTACTCAAGCTCTAACCCACAGGAGTTCTTTCCCTCACATATCCTGTTGCCAGGTTGCATTTATGACTCTTAGGAGACACATTACTGTTTTAAATTAAAACATGTTAATATTTTAAATGCCCAAATAAATGACATTTGCCTGACCCAACTACTGCTTTGCTAGTACTGTAGCCTCATGGGAAGGTTTCGGTTGCTGGAATTCACTACACAATGAAGCTAGAAAATAACAGATTCATTTTCCCCTTTCCATTTTCAGAAATGCCAGCCATACTGGTCTTGAACACATTCCTGTGGGAGTCACACCAAAATTCCCAGGCTCAAATCAGTCCTTCTTAGTTATATACCAAGGTATATGTTGACGGTTGATGTACCTAAGACAAGAATGAACCTGGAATACTAGATTTTTCACCTTTATTCCACCTTCTCAGCCTAAATCCATTCGAGGCAAAACACCTAAGCCAGTGCCTTCATACAAAGGCAAACAGAAACGTCTGTTTCCACACTTAATGTCAGTGAAGCACTTGTTTGGTTAATCTAACCCATAAACACAACTAAACTGTATCCTATCCATACATATCTGTGAAGTTGACCTCAGAGTCCTAGCTCATGTCCTCCAAGGTATTCAGGCAATAGTGATTCTTTCACGTCAAGACCCATTTCACATGATATAGCTTTATGCATGCCTTGTCTAAGCCTGTTACTCAAGCCCATGCATATTGTTATATATAACACACCCCCACACCACAGATTTTAATGCTTCCTAGAACACAGATTATTATAGATGGTGTTCTATAGCATTCCTGACCAAGTTAGTTGATTATTCATCTAAAGACCAACAAATTGGGCCTCTATCAGCCATAAAGGAGAATGAAGAAGTATCCATTATTATGTGTATTTTACAGTAAGTTGCTGGAGAATGACTACCTGAAGTCTTTCCTTAACATGACTAACCTGAAAAAGGTCTGCCAAGTTCATTTAGCCCAGCTCCTGCCTCTCCCTGCTGCAGACTCTGGGGACCCATTAGCATAATCCAACAGAAAGAAAAAGATATACACCAAGAAAATATGTGTCTTACTACACACTTGACAGCTACATTTTTTTTTCCTAGGGCTAACCCACTGGAAGTAGAACAAGATGCCAAGCATAACAGTAAGAGAAGTTAGGAGGTAAAAAAAAAAAAAAAAAAACCAGCCCTGGGGATACATAATAAAGTCGACTAACACAGGAATAAATAAAGCAAAAAATAATAATAATAGAAGAATCCCATTCGAAGAGCTCCAGCCACCCCCACCTGGTCAACACAAGTGACTCAGCCAGCTCATTCCAGTGCAGTAGCTGGCACATGAAGGGAAAGATGGAGGGCTTAGAGCTATTTTCCCATTTCTAATTGTTCTTAATCCACACTCCCTAGGTGACTTAATCATTAACAGGCTGAAGTGATAGTCTAGCAAAATGCTAGCTTAATTATGCTCTTTAGGTTGCCAAGGACAGAAGTAAATTAAGCTACCTCAAGTAATGAGGGTTCAGGGTTCAGGTGCATATCACCACGTGTGTGCTATTTCCTTTCCCTACCATTTAACCTCCACTTTTCCTCCCCCTAACCTCCCAGTCTAGCTGGCTAATGCTCTCCATATATCTCAGATCAAATTCCAGGGAAAGCCTGTTTGCCAGTGTAATCACTGATCATTCCTCAATCATAGTGTCTCCTGAAAGCTTCTCATCATCCTAGAAACCGCTGGTCCTTGCATCAAGTATCCTAGCTATGGTCCAATCAGCAGATGCCCTTTAAACAAGCTATGGGTTAAGGCAGCTTCTTGTGGCAAGGGGCTGTAGACCAAGGCAGACGTATTATATATATCATGACTTATTACAAGTATCTCTCCAAAAGACTCATCAATGAAAGATAAATGGATCACAAGAGCTGACCTAATCAGTGGATAAATCTACTCAAGGAATCCTAATTTAATGGCAATACTGGGAGATGATGGATATTTCAGACAGAGATGGTACCTAACTGGAAGAAGTAGGTCACAGAGGCTTGCCTTTGCCGGTTCCATCTTCTCCTAGGTCCCTTTCTGATCCCTCTGCTTCCTGGTAACCATGAGGGGAGCATCTTTGCTCCACCACACATCCCAGCTGCCGTGATGTTCTACCTCACCATAGGCCCACAACCGTGGAGCCAACAACCATGCACTAAGTCCTCTTGACCCCGTGAGCCAAAAGGAACCATTCCTCCCTCCTATTGTTCGCTGAGTATTTGTCACAGAAATAAGTTGTCCAATACAATATCAAACAAGTGTTCATCAAGCCACCACCATACTTAGGAGGAAGTAGAAGAAAGAATCTATTTGGAAGAAGGACTGGCCTCATGAACCTGTCACCAGGGCAGCTGCACAGAAGCTCGACCCTTTGGAGGACCAATGCTTGTCTTAAGATTCTTCTGTGGCCACTGTGACACTCTTAATAACTTCCTAAATGGAGACCCCCCACATTCTCATTTTGTTCAGAGACTTACAAATTCTGTAAATATTCCTATACAGATCTTCCTATTGTATGGTAAAGAATAAAAAGAGTTTTATAAAGACCAAATAACTTTGGACCCAAGCATTCTTCTGAAATCATCTCTCCAAATGCTCATCTGACAAATGGAAAAGAGTCTGAGATCAAAGGCCAGTGGGCTGAACTGGGATCCCACAGTGACTCCTAGCAATGCTCGTCTAGAACAGACTCTCTCTGTGCCGGGTCCACACCTCCCATTTCTCCATGTGGCACATTTTCTCTGAGCAAAGAATGTCTGACACTGATCTGCTTCACCAGGAGTTTTGGTAAAGTACTTGGAAATCTCATAAAATACAAGCTGATATAAAAGCACAAATTGGATCCTTTCCTTCTTCAGTCTTGCAACTTGTTTTTCACCTATCATTTCCTCAAAACAGACTCCATTAGTAATCCCCAGTGTCCACCACAGAAGCTGAGTGGGGGGATGGAAAGCTCGGACTCTCTAAGCAAAATCAGTTGGGAATCACTGTGAGAACTGCAAGGCTTTTACTCCCAAACCCACAATTTTATTTCTAGATAGAGTTGAACACACATACAAATAAGCATGCTGCAGACTCTGCATTGTGATGTTGCTTAGAACAGCAAAAGATTGGAACCAACCTAAAACATCCATGACACAAAACTGATTTAAAAAAAAAAAAAGAAAAGCTTGTATCATGTTCATGCATCAGAAAACCATATAGCTTTTGGGGAGAGGAACTAAGTTAATCTATACTCACTGATTTGAGACAGCTGTTGACAATCTGTTTGACGAAAAAGCAAGGTACAGAAGAGAAGACAATATGCATCCATTTGTATGGATAAGCATACATAATTGTATCCTACAATTTTATGTGGATACATAGGGAAACCGATTATTTGGATATGTACAGATATGATCAGAAGAATATACCAATCAAAGAGTTGACTCACCCAAAGAAGGGATCTGGGAGAGTAAGGAACGAGAATATGAGAGAGATTTTTATTCCACACTCTATTATTCCTTTAAAGTATATATTATGTATGCAAATTCTCTTTTCAAACATTAACTGGGGAATTGGGAAGTGCTGTAGATAAAGTATCTGCTGCTCATGCATGAGAACCTGAGTTCAAGTGGCCGCTGAAAAGCCAGCCCAGCTCAAACAGCAAGCTTTGTGAGAGGCAGTCTCAAAATACAAGATGGAAAAAACATTGGCACCAGTCTCTGGCCTCAACATGCACCTGTATGCCTATATGTGTGTGCACACATGTGCATGTGCGTGCACACACACACACACACACACACACACACATGGGGGTTGGGGGAGGAAGAGAAAAGGTGAGGGGAGAGAAAAGGAGAAGAGATGTTGATTAAATTAAATGAGAGATGAAGAAGGGGACCTGCGCAGTGTGAAAGCAATGATTCTATCCCAGTGTTTGTGTGTTCTGTACAGTACATAGACATTATCAACAAAGGAAATTAAATGTAGTCCAATTGGAGTTTTGAAAACCAGTTCTAGCTCTCCCCTGCGCTGCTCTGTACAAACTGACGAATCTGAAAGATTTACAAGCCTGGATAGTCCGATGCTTGTGTAGTCCCTGGCATGCTGTTCAGCACAGTGGAGAAAGTAAGAAACACCCCCAACTCCTCCTGTGGAACACTGTCCTCAGGTGGAGGGGAGGGAAGGAGAGCCCTCCCAGTGGCCTCCATTCACTTGACAAACTTGACTCTTCACTACCACCACAGACAAGAAATGTCTCTCCTTATAGAGCCCTCCTTCTTGCCCTGTCCCCATACACTCTATGTGTGCAACAACTATCTAGTAGATCAAAGATGGCTATGGATTCTGTGACACTCCTTTCCTTCAGAGACAGTATCTGTTTTTTTGTTTGTTTGTTTGTTTGTTTTGTTTTTTTTATGTTTGGTTGGTTGGTTGGTTTTGATTTTTTGGAGACAGGATTTCTCTGGCACTTGTAGACTAGGCTGGCCTTGAACTCAGAGATTCACCTGCCTCTGCCTCCAAAGTGCTAGGATTAAAGGCATGTAGCACCAGCTATTTTATTACTTTCTTATTCTAGGCTACCATGCAGTGGATTTGACCACAGAAGTGCCACTGAGTTGATACACTGTCAGTTCTGAGCTTAGCCTTTCAGAGACCTGGCCAAATTCTGAGTAAGGCACTGTAAAATCCCACTGGTCCTTCTAGAGAAAACCTGTGGAAAGGTCCTGGTGAAAGTCTATATCCAGTTACATAAGACCCAGTCCCATGAGTGGACCCACTGTGGACCCTTCAGCCCACACCAGACCACAAAGTCACTCCGGTTAAATTGCCCAGCTGAGCACCGGCTCAAATTTCTGGCCCACAAATATATGGCATCTACTTAAAATGTAATGACACTAGCAGTGTGCTTGGGGGTAGTACGTCCTGCAACGATTCATAACCTGCACACCGCAGCATCAGTATTAAACATGCTGACACCCCCAAACCTCACTCAAAATCCAATCTAAATTGAATGTAACCACGGGCTTTTCCACCCATGCCCCAAATAACAATTCAGAGGCTTCTTTATGTACAATGCATAGGCCTTAAGCTTGGGCTTATTCCCAGTCTAACTTGTAACTTAATTAACCAGTTTAATCTAGTGTATGCCTGCCATTCCTTTGAGTCCAGGTTGAATCTCCTGCTTCTAACTATCTCCTAGACTTCGCCCTCTCTCTGTCAAATGTCCCACCTTCTAATCCTGCCTCAGCTCATTGGCCATCAGCTCTTTATTAACAGGTGATGCTTCTACACAGCACACAAGAGATTATCCCTACAGAGTAACAATACAGCTACCCATGACCAGCAGCCATGGTCACTGAGAGGAAGGTAAAGTCCAAGTTAGGACAACAGAATTCCTCCAGCACTTGCCACACTACCAGATATAAGTCCCCACTAACAAAGCCAAAACTACTCCTTGCCTACAAGACTTCAGGGTTCATAGCCTAGAGTTTGCTAGCCCACATGATACCATCCACCCTGAAGGGTCCTTTGGCTGGTCCTATCTGCTCCAACACTCTACCCATGTCCACCCAATATATACCATGTCCACTGATATGACAATCATCTCACTGGCTCTCACATAGTTGTCCTTGGAGGTAGGGTGACATCCAGACCCTCTAGCATAGCCCTTGCCCTCTGAGGTTGGATTTACAAGAAGACACAAGTCTTGGAAAGGAGAGGTTCCTGGATTTAACTTCCCTCAGCCCACAACGACTGGCAGTTGCCACCCACTGAAGCCCGTGTGCCTGTTCTCACCCACCCACAGGGTTGCCAAGGCCTGAAGGAGGAGGCACTGGCAGAAATCATAATTATGGATTTCATCATATACTTCAGCTCCCTGAGAACACGTTCTCCCTTATAATATGCAAATCTATTGTTTGACTTTGAAACATCCCACTAACTCTCAAAGTCATCAGCTTCAAAAAGTAAGAGAATACCTGGTCTGAATTATAGACATGGCTTGGAGATTCAGAAAAGGACATCTTGAGGTTTTAGTAAGAATGAAAGATTCAAAATGTATCATGAAGGGGGACAGTGAGGTCATCAAACACAGTTCATTCAGCAAGGACCAGACGGTGACAGGACAAGTTTAGCAGAGAATCTTGGAGCAAGGAAAAAGGAAGAGATGCAAAGAAGGTGCCAACCATCCTGAGCCCTCACTTTCATGAGAGGAAATTCACAGATCTTCATCACTGTTGATCTAGACAAAGAGAAAGAGTTGAGTTGACTGTGTGAATTCTGTAATAGATGTGTGCTTTTTGACACTGTGGGGAAGGCAGGGATTGTGTGGAGGGGTGGCTTTCTCCTCACCAGATAAGGAAACCGAAGGACTTTCTGCAATCATCTAAGCCACTTTTATAACCTCTCACTACAAATCAAATATTTCCAGACAAACTATTGCCATGGTACCCTTGGATCAGGTGCGTGCATCCAGACCAAGCCAGGGCAGTGGAGAGGGAAGAGGAGAGCAGGGCCACCCAGGTTACCTATCTGGTTGCTTGCACGGGTCCAGTGTCTCTAAGAATCCCACAAACCTCACCATTCCCTCTACTGTGTTCACCTGACCTTTCTTCTGTTTCTTTTTCCCTTCCTTCATTACCCCAAGGAAATAATCTAACCACTCTGGCTTCCTTTGCATGCAAAATGTAACTGTTCCTTTTTCTTCTTTCAGATAAAGGCAGGCTCTGGGAGAGAGAAGGGGAAAAAAAAAAGCTCCCAGCTTCTTCAAATTAGCTCTGAAATAAAAGTCACTGCCAGATGTTATATAAAAGGTGACGTAATCCTAAAGTACTTCATTACATATGCAGCTCGGCTCTTCAGCCCAGGGGGAGTTTATTACATTTTGTCGATTCCATTTTCTATACCCACATCATTTTTACATAATTTTTCCTGCCTGACAGGCAGCTTCACATTTTCACAGCAACCCATCAAGATAGCGTTACAAGAGCGCAGGGAACCAGGTTAGCAGTTTACAAATAACGGCGCTAACGAGTCAGATTTGTCCCAGAGATACAAATCAGGGGTAAATGGTCCATCCATGCGTGAGAGAAGCACATCTATTTTAGAATAATAGAGAAGAAGCAGAGCACTTTTCAGCCGGCACTGTGTTCTTTGAGAGCATGTACTAAATCTATCACAAAAGTAAGGAAATAGAGATGTGCCCATCTAAAGTTCTTCTTGCCTTTCCCTTCGATTTCCTAATAAATTCCTGCCTCGAAACGAAATAGATAGCCATAGAACATGCATTAAGGTCAAAGTTACTGCCTTTTCAGATTCGCACAAAATTTAGAAGAGGACACGCCATTTGTGCCAGTGAAATATCTAGCTACTGAGATGCTTCAAGTGCAAACACTGCGAGACACTTCCTCCCACTCTCCAGGTGCTAAGAAGCATCCTTCTCCCCCTCCTTCCTGGGCTCTCGCGGCTGCACTGCCCTCTAATGGCGAAATGTAGCAGCGCAGGCTGAACCCCCTCTCCTTGAGAGCTAAGGATTGCTGAGAGGCATTTGCAGAAAGCTCTTAGTTCTGGTGAATTTACTAATTCCTGGAGGAATAAGAAGGTTCCTGGAGCTGAAAGGGTTTGCAGCCCCTTAGGACGAACAACAATATGAACTAACTAGTACCCTCAGAGCTCCCAGGGACTCAACCAAAGAGTACACATGGTGGGACTAATGGCTCCAGCAACATATGTAGCAGAGGATGGCCAAGTCGGTCATCAATGGTCCTGTAAACGTTCTATGCCCCAGTGTAGGGGAATGCCAGGGCTAGTAAGCAGGAGGGGGTGGGTTGGTGAGCAGGGGGAAGGGGGAGGGAACAGGGTTTTTTTGTTTTTTGGTTTTTTTCAGAAGGGAAACCAGGAAAGGGGATAACATTTCAAATGTAAATAAAGAAAATATCTAATAAAAAAAAGCATAATATATTATTTCAATTAGCTTGAAGAAAAGTGCCTGCCTAGGTGGAAAGTAGCGCCTACAAAGGAATGGGTTTTTAAGAAAGAAGAAGAAGGAGGAAGAGGAGGGGGAGGAGGAGGAGGAGGAGGTGGTTCCTGGGACTCCCACTCCCAGAAGTAGTGCTTACCTGAGCCAGTGAGATAATTCAGGGGTAAATACACTTGCCACCAAGGCTGAGGCTAAAGACATGAGTTTCATCCCTTGGACTCACTAGTAAAAGGAGAAAATCAAGTCCTACAAGTTGTCCTCTGACCTCCACATTTGGGCTGTGATGCATGCCCCAACAGACTCACAATCAATAAATAAGTTTTTCTAAAAGATTGATCTTTCTAAAATTTCATCTTTATAGGTTTCAGTTTTTAAAAAAAAAAAATTGGTAAAACAAGCCTTATTGTTTTTCCAGTTTTTGCAAACAAAATAATGGACACTTTTATTCTTTTGTAAGAGTAGGATGCAAATGTGGGATAAGGGGAGATATGAAGATTTTAGGAACCAACTGTACCCCACTCTTCCTCAGGTCTAGGGAACAGAGAAATTAACAATCATCTGCCCACCCCATAAAATGTGTCTAAATTCAAACTGTATCTTCAAAATCAACATATTCTTATTTCTATAAATGATTTCATACATCATAAATTCTTTTCTTTTTATTTATTTCTTTAACATTTCATAATTCTTTTTTATTTTTATTTTAGCTTTGTATGACAATGTGCTTGTTTTATTTTATTTCATGTGTATGGATATTTTGCTTGCAGGCATGTCTGTGCACCATTTGTGTGCCTGGTGATAGCAGAGACCAGATATCCCCCAGAAATGAAACTGTAAATGCTTGTAAGCCACTATGTAGGTGCTGGGAGTCAAACCTGAGCCCTCTAGAATAATAACCAGTGCTCTAAACTACTGAGCCAGCCCTCCAGCCCCTTATTTCAGCATCTTAATTATATGTAAGGGGGTACTTGTAAACATGGTTTCCTGAGGAGGCCAGAACACATTAGATCCCCTGGAGCTGCTGTTAGGTTGTGACCTACCTCACATAAATTCAGGAACTTAACTCTGGTCCTCTGTAAGAGCAGTATGTAGTCTTAACTGCTGAGCCATCTCTCAGTGAGTCCTGAGAATTCTTTTTAAAGCAGCTTTTCATCATAGAGAAGTTATTCATGCACATAGTACATAAGCCATTCCACAATCCTATTCCCACACACATAGTCCTGGCAATCCCATCTCCTTCTTACCCTTGCAATTCTAAGACTCTTGTGTCACTACTCCTGGAGTTCTCCGTTTCAGCATTATGTATTCTGCACCATGGAAGATGACTTCATATGTGCACGTTCACCCGCACACACATGCACACACAGTCCCACCACATACACATTCCTCCCAATGGATTATAATTTTGCTAAGAGCGATCATCAATGTTTATAGGATGATGAATGTTAAATTTTGACAGCAATTCTAACATTGTGTTATGACATGCCCACCTCTCCTTGCCTGTTATTCTCCCTGGGAAGGAAGGCAGGAAGGCAGGGAGGGAGGGAGGCAGGGAGGGAGGCAGGGAAGCAGGGAGGGAGGCAGGGAGGCAGGGAGGTAGGGAGGGAGGCAGGGAGGGAGGGAGGAAGAAAGGAAGGAAGGAAGGAAGGAAGGAAGGAAGGAAGGAAGGGGGAGGAGGGAGGGAGGAAGAATGGAAGGAAGGAGCAGGCAGCATGTTTTCCTACCTTTAGTTTTGTGTGTATTTTGTTGCACTAATTTTCCTGGGGCTGCCATGGCAAAACTTATGGTACATCTGATAACTTAAGCCACCCAAGATTTATCGTTCATAGCTCTGGAGATAAAAAGGCTGAGATTCAGGGATCATCAATCTCTGCTCCATCTGCAGGCCCCTCCTCATACCCATTCCTAGTCTCCCCGACTCTCAGAAATCCCTGGAGTTTCTTGGCTTGTTGACTGTCACAGGGTGTGTGTGTGTGTGTGTGTGTGTGTGTGTGTGTGTGTGTTTACACACATCTGTATCTGTGTGTCCTCACATCTCTCACTTCTGTTTCTTAGCTTCTTCTCTTGCTACTACGATGCATGCTATCTTGAGATGATGTCTAACTCAAGTTTTGTATAACCTCATCTTAATCTGTGGCTCAATCACATCTGCAAAGCCCTATTTGCAATAAGGTCACATTCCCCAGCTTCTAAGTTAGAACTTCAGTCCATCTTTGAGGGAGGGGGACATAGTTGAACCCACAGCATAGTTTCACTATTCATCCACAGCTCTGCCCAGCCATCTGAGTCTTCTCTGGTAGTCAAATGTTCTCCGCTTTCTCTCAGGTTTTGTATTCTGTCAGCTAACTTTTTCCTTTGTGGACTACAGCCCATATCCTTGCAGGTTTTGATGGAAAAACAAGACTCACATGTAAAAATTACTTAATCCCAACCTGGGGTTTCTACCCGACTCTAGACAAATGAGTTCCCAGATAAAACACACACACAACCTTTATATTTACAATGAGCCTTAAATGGCACCAGAGCTGGGCAGATATCTACCTTCTAAGCCATTAGAAGCTACTTTCCTATAGATAAGCCTGAGTTATTACTATTTACTATGTCTTATCTAGACTGCTCTGAACTCCAATTGGCCAGCCCTCAGGGACACGTTTTTTATGGCTCACATAACCCATGGCAGCTTCTCCTCCTTCTGCACCTTCTTCTTTTTCTTGTGGTTCTCCCCAGATCCCAAGCCTGTGAAACCTAAACCCCGCCTATGTCTCTTCTGCCCAGCTATTGGCTGTTGGGATTTTTATTTACCAATCAGAAATAACTTGGGGGCAGTGTAATGAGTCTACATGCAGACTCTAGGTCCTTGTCCACACCCCTACACACACTTAGCATTACAACAGACATTAAGACCAAACCTGACATTCGTTAGTCCCTCAGCTGTTCCATTGGCTCTTCAAAATCAGGTGTTAATTCCACACCAGTCGTTAGATGCAGGAACTTAAAGCCATCCTAAACTACTTAAGAAGTTGAAGTCCAGGCTTGACTAAGATCCTGTTAGAGTGGGGATGAGGCACAGATTTGTTTGTTTGGTTGGTTTTTGTTTTTTGTCTCTACAGAGAAGTACCTGACCCCTTTCTCACTCCAGGATGGTTAAGGAAAAGTACACAAAGGAATAGCAGAAATATGTCTCCCTCTAGGTAGCAGCATCTGATGTTTTTATGGGAATTTGATAATGTCTGAAGGATAAATACATATCACTTTAATATAGTTTCCTGTTCCAAAAAAATAGGGAAGAAGGGATTATCCCAAACACAAGATGCATATGAGTAAAAAGAAATGTCCTCCCTTTGAGGCCACATAGTTCCACACATTATCATCAGAGATTTTGGTTGGTTGGTTGGTTTTTGTTTTGTTTTTAATCTAGCTAGCCAAATAATAGCCATATTGTCGATGAACAATGTTCTCCTGAGAGGCCAATAAGAAGCTTCCTTCAAATTGTCTCCACCCCACAGCCTGATGGTCCAACATTATCTAATCCCACATGTGACGAGTTTGAGACAAAAGCATAAAGACATAAGGTTCAAGACAACAAAATGGAAAAGAAAAATCCAAGAGTAAATGAGGGGAGGCAGAGTCAAAAGGAAGCTTGAAGGAGAAGGAAAAAGAGGAATTGAATAAAACAGAAAGGGAATACAAGAATGGAGAATGGAGTGGGAATTGGAGAAAATAGGAACACACTTAATGGGCAGATGGGCCTGCCTAAGCCTACGTCCTGCTCTATGTTTGAAAAACTGGGAGGGGAGAGCCTATATGTCCAAGGGTGTCCCTGCTCATTAGGAGCCTTGAGAAACACAGCACATGGGCTCATTTTGGTCTTATGCTTGACTTACCAGAGGAGTAGTTAAATAGCAATTGGAAGTCTAAGTCTCCTGTCTGACCAATTAAATGCACACTTTTAGAGAAAGGTCCTATGGAACCTCTGGCCTCAACTTCTTCTGACCTAACATGTCTCTTCAGTCTCCTTGTACTAGCACACTCCCCCACTGCAGCTATGGTGTAGGCTCCAGCCAATCACTCAACGCCCACACGATTGGAGACTACTTGGGAGAGGCACCACTAGTGTGCCGATGAGTCCAGGCGTTCAGCAGCCTCCTGAGCCCAGGAGGAGGCTCCCCAGTGGAATAGGCAGTTAAGTACTGAGTGCACACGCTGCCAAACCATCCAGTCCCAGAGAAGCACTCAATGAACAGCATTTCTTAGAAACTTGAGTTTACCATGACATATCTTGACATCCCATTCCAAGAACCCTTCACCTCCCCTCCCCTGGGAGTTTCAATAGTTTAAAAAGCAAATGAGATCCTTATTTGAAGCAAGGTTAGAAAAGAGACCTGTTTCAGAGACCAATGGCCTCAACCAAATATGCCAAAGCAGAAGAGACACAAGACTTTACGTCTTACTTCTCTTTTGCGTGCCAGTGCCCTAGAAGAAAGCTCCTGGGATTCTGTAGCATGAAAAGTGTTCAGAGAGCCAGGCCAGTGTAGAATTTTTTTTAAACCCAATGACTTTCAAATCACCTACCCAGGTTTTTGTTTTCCTTGTTAATGTGAATATCTAGGCCCCTTTCCCTAAAAGTGTGTATTTAATTGGTCAGACAGGAGACTCAGACTTCCAATTGCTATTTAACTACTCCTCTGGTAAGTCAAACATAAGACCAAAATGAGCCCGTATGCTGTGTTTCTCAAGGCTCCTAATGAGCAGGGACACCCTTGGACATATAGGCTTCCCCTCCCAGTTTTTCAAACCAAGAATTCTTAATGGAACTGTTGCTCCATTCATAGTAACGATGGGGGTTGTATGTTTTAGTCTGTCTTCTCCTTCCTCCACAAAGCCTGCAGCTGACAAAGAGTTCCCAAAGCAAGTAAAAGTCTACCAGAGGTAAAAAAAAAAAAAAAAAAAAAAAAAAAA
>JADRCD010214375.1:26977-41647 GCA_019843815.1 Montemys delectorum | reverse complement strand
TTCTCATACTGCCCACAAGTAGACCTGTTCTCTAGGCAGGAGCCTATATTTCCTTTCCTCACAGCTCTCAAGTAAGTCCAATTGGTTTTCCTGTCAAGTTTTTATTGTCTTTACATCTCCAAAGTGAAACAAATCTTCCCAAGGTTTTATTGCCTTCACTTCTCCAAAACAGCTCATCTTTTTTCTTCTCCCTTCATGCAATGGAAAGTGATCTATCGGGATATAAATATCCTGGCATCGGGTTCATTTCCCTTTACAGACATGTCTGTGTCTATTTTGTACCTAGTACACCCTTGCTACTTATCACTGAATGGACGCTGTCCTGAGGAGCTACCTTCCACCTGTGTGAATTTAAATATCTACAATTGAGTCTGTGCTAAAAGCATGGGGTGTGAATAGCTGCCTTTTTATGTCTGCATAACATGGACTAACTATTCCAAAAGGTGACTCTCTAGGCCATGGGCAATCCATAATAGATTCCTTCAGGCCACCATCAAAGAAGGACTAATAGGACACTGAAGTAAATTATTTATATAACTATATTTTAAGTATTGAAATAAATAATTCACATTTTTATCATTCATTCATTCATTTATTTATTTTCCTGCTAAGACAAGAGTATAGTTGACAGGCTTGTGTGGTGCCTAACATCCTATTTTAAAATTTCAGTGGACTGTGAAGTTCACAAATCTGGGGCTGCACTCACACAGCCTTGGGCAAATGATAAACACACAGCATGCAATACATTGCTCCATTTAGCGCATTCTCAATGTAAATAGAAAGACCACAAATGATGGTAACCATGAAGGGAGGAGGGCAGTCACAAGTGATAGTAAAGTGGGTCTCTCTCTTTTTCTTTTCTTTTCTTCTTTTTTGGCAACAAATAACTCAGAGGCCAGTTTTCCTTTCCAGGGAAGTTTTATGGTTGGCTTAGCTGAGTCTCAGGGAGGTTAAATGATTTCCCTAAGGCATCATATGACACACATCCACACACACCTTCTCACTGAAAAGACCCGTTCTGCATGAGTTGGGACCCAAGCACCTTCCCTCACTGAGCCATTTGCTCTAACTACCACACCGAGAGGCCCCCAGTGGACAGCTTGCTACACAGCATCCCCCAAGGTCTGCTGCTCTCTTTTCTTGCCATCTGTTTCCAACAAACATCTTCTTTTACTAAGAAAACTACAAGCCAGGAGCCTCTATAGTATTTAATTTCTTTGTGTGTATATGGTGTTATAAAAAGGTGATTGTATAGTCTAATAATTATCTAATTGATATTAAAAGGTATTCTTTTAATATCTGAGAGCATGCATACATTAACCCTTGATCTGATAATCTATATTATTGGATCTTCAAATAAAATAATGTGCATTTAACCTAATCTATTATGTTATGTTTATGGCTAGCTACAAGAATCCTTTCAAGTATTTTATATAAAAATTAATATCTGGATTGATATTGGTCAGGAAAAATTTAGCAATATGATTTAGAAAAGTTTGTATTTGATAGTTTCTACATGACATCTGAAGACTATTCTCATTGGGAGCCATCATGATCAGAGAGGAGAAAGAGCTGTGTTTTTTCCTCTTCAACCCTTTGCCATTTGAGTACACACCAGGAAGGTGTCCACTCACAAATCAAAGAGTGGATTCCTGCGAGGTACCAGTTCTGCCAGCACCTTGTTCTTGGAATCAGTCTTCGAACATGGAGATAAACATCTATTTTGTAAGTTTTTCAGACATACTTTTCATGGAATTTTTCAAAGTTACTGAGATGCTGCCTTCAATTAAACTGTTTCAGTATCCTAAGATATCCATTACTAGTTCTTCAAGTAGTTGTGGAGGGACTGATGGTCACAGGACTAGATCAATAAGCAACTATAACAAACCTGTATCTATACAGGATGATGGAAGAAGGTAACACTATAGACTATAATCAGGAAGTGACTCCAATGTACTGATACAAAGAAGAAACCCATTTTAAGGAACAGTTCTTTAAGCCTCCCACTTAGAAACTAGCAAACCTCCACCAGCTGGAGAGACACACACATAAGCACATCAACTCAATGCAAGGATGGAACAACGGTGCCTTTGGGCAAATCTTTGCCTTCTGTGCTTGCCACAGGCTTCCTCCAAACTGCTTACAGCTGTTTCCCAAACACATACCCAAATCCAGTTTCAGCTCTTTCTTCAAAGCATTAACCTGATAGCCACATCCAGTGGTGCTTGGCTTCTCCAGCAATGTCTATGCTTGATCAGAATGACAATTTTCAACAGTGTGGCAGTTTATGTTTTGGATAACAGTGGCGACAGCTGCTGGGGTGGAAGGGGGCTGAATCTGAGGATCAATGACGTTGAGGCAGGGCCTGGTTTGAAGGAGTCCCCTCATCTTGTTGCTGACTCTATCTTCTAAGTAAAGGGAAGACACGATTGGTTTTACTGCCCCTGACATCCATGCAGCTTCCCCAGCTCAGATGGGTATGAAATCAGTTCCAATGGAAGATACTCTGGAAGAGACTATCTCCTTCTGGTCTCTGAATCTGCACTGTCTCTACTGCAGGGTAAGGAAACATATCTTTCCTTAGCTTCTTAGTCACCTAGGCAGCAGTGAAATGATAGATAATTTTAAAATTTTATTTCTTTGCCTGACTTCTCAGGACTCTTCATCTCAAAATTACAATGTATTCTAATAACCATCTAATAACTATCTAACCATCTGATCTAGGCGTCATCATTTGCAGATCTCATGACTACAGAGAAGTCATCAAATGTCTCCCTGTCTCATATTTTCAGGCCACATGATGTGGATAAATATGAGCACCCGATTCACATGCTAACAAGTTCAAATGAGATCATGCTTAAACACGAAAGTTCTCTATGGACATGTGGACAAAAAGCCCCTGGGAGTCTGTATTATTTTTCATTAATTAATTATACTCAAGAGGAAGCTGAATGAAATGAGAAGCTGTACTGCTTAGCTGCCTTAGTTGTTTCTAAGGCCATTTTTAGTAGAGGTCACCCTTGACCATGGGACCAATGAAGAAGATAAAGAGACTGAGTCTGGATCATTGCTCGCCTTAGTCACTGGTGAGCACAGAGACTCAGTTTTCACGTTTATAGGATGAGGAGAATGTAGCCTCCTTAACAGAACTTTCGTGAGACTCCTAGGAAACCTTGCATGGTTATCTGGTTCCATTTATTGTTTTCTGGAGTATTCATATTGTTAGCATTTCTTCTGGTCCCTGCCCCACAGTTACTTGGCAATAGTCAGGTTTGCCAGACTCAGTATGAAAGGGGCTGCTTGCTCCCTCCTCACTTACTCTCTTGCTCTCTTACTCTCTTTTTTACCCATTCCCTACCCACTCTCTCTCCATGTGTTCATGGCCAGCCTTTACTCCTCCTATCTCCTCTCCTCTCCTCTCCTGTCCTCTCTCTCTCTCTCTCTCTCTCTCTCTCTCTCTCTCTCTCTCTCTCTGTTTCTACTATCCCCACCCCCAATTCCCCTCTGCATGTCCTAAGTTGTGTGGTTAGTACCTCTGGGAAGGGATGCCTCAGTATGGACTCACAAAGGCACTCTTTTCCCCTGTACCATGCCACTCCTCTACCAAACATACCCCTGGCTTTTCTTTTCATATTTATTAAACACAAAACATATTTATACTCACAGTCAAGAAGCTCCTATGGTTCTAATATTTCTCCTCATCTGCATACGCTGAAAGTTCCTTACCCAGTGTGGTGGTATAAAGAGCTAGTAAGGTCAGTTGGAACATTCTAAACTTCCTTCTGTTTCACTGATTTTTTCCCACCATGTGAGAGTACTTAAATGCTCCATCTATGAGGAACAGACTGGATGCTAAACTTGCCAGTGCCTTGCTTGATCCCAGTCTTCTTATGAAACCAATTTCTGTTTATGAATCACCCAATCTTAGGTGTTCTTTTATAACAGCACAAAGGGGACATGACAACGACTAATCTTGACTGTAATGAGTGCCAGGAGGCTGGGGAGTTTCTGAAAAAAACCAAACAGTCAACCACGGTCTGCTGAGAGTTGGTCTATGTGTGAAGCAGGTCTTGGATGATCCTTGGCTTTATTTAGCACAGGGCTGGCAGAGCTAAGTAAGAGGCACTCTGATCACTCTAGAAGAGTAGTCTATTCTGTGTTTCAGAGCCTCCTATGAGGAGTCAGTGGGTCTATTAAGATGATGCAATTGAGCCTCCTTTCAGACTTTTGTTGTGTATCCTGCATGCGATGATCCGTGCACTTTCTAGACTAACAGCAATATCTTGTTGAACTCAAATACCACGTCCTGGCTAAAACAATCAATCTTTCTGACTACACCAGTAAACATGTTCCACTGGGGGGTCACTAATATGCTTTTATGACCTCACTGTCAGCCATGATGGCATTACCAAGCTTGATAAAGCACCCTTCGGAGGCTTCCTTTTAATTTTATTTTTTTATGCAATCATGGGAGATGATAACCAATAAATTTAGCTTGATGCTTCCTTACCAGTGACTCATTTTTGAAGAAGCCCTTTGGGGTTTGTCAGGCCCAAAACCCTTCAAAGAGTTTGTGCAGGATATTGGAAATGATATCTACCATGGGACCAAGGTTTAAGTATGGAGCTGCTACTGTTTTCTTTGCTATTAGAGTTACAACTTGGCTAAATGTCACTTAGTCAAAATGCTGCATTCTGCAGGCCTTGCCAACAGGACTGACTATTTGTCTTTAATAAATTCATTGACTCACAGCGGAGGTATTAGATGATTTGTTTGAGGAAAGGATGTGTAAGTGGTACCAGACTGCTGATGTGCAGTTTCTCATTAGGTCCGTGTGGGCTCAAAAGTGCTCAAATCCAAATTAAGCTTCAGAGTCTTTTTGGAAAACGTTGCAACAGCTGTTGGATGGAAAGGGGAATTTAAATGAGAGTCCCAGCTAGGCATCTTAAAGGGGTATTAGCTCGAGCCCTTCCTTTGTACAGAACTACAGGTGCTTTCTATAAATCAAAACTAGGGAGTGGGGGGGTGTTTAAATTTGTATTTTATTTATCTGTGTGGGGGGCATGGGCATGTGTGGTGGGAACCTGTTGTGGAGTGTGGAGGCAGATTTTGATGTGGTTATGTCATTCTCTGTCGCTCTCCACTTTGTTTTTTTGAAATGGAGTCTATCAATGAACCTGGAGCTCAATGATTCTGTTAGATTAGCCAATAAGTCTCAGAGATCCCCGTGTCTTACAACATTTGGATTACAGGTGCACGCCACCATACCTCACCTTTGAGATAGGTGCTTGACATCTGAACTCAGGCCCTCATGCCTGTGATGTAAGCACTGTGCTAGTGATGGTATTGGCCTAGCCCTCAAAGAGGGGTGTTTTAAGTTTGTATTTTAATGCTTGAGTTGTTTCTCAGATTTCACTATTTTAAAGCCCTGCTGCAGGGGGATTTTCTGGCTACTGTTTTCAGCCACTGGGTACTTATAGCCAGTGCTTATTTTCAAGTTAAAATTCAAATTCCAAAGATGTATTTAGCTAATTATGGGAAAGATCTCCTTTTTTGACTTTCATATTAATAAATTTATGGAAATTTTGGAAATGAAGAAGAAAATGGTTGACATCTTAAAGTTTGTTATGATTCTATAATAATCACTGGTACTCTTAGATCAAAAACTTCTCCTATAAGAATCTCCTAGATCTATATTAAAAAACTAAAGGCTTTTGCCACAACTTCAATAATAAAGTATCATCAGAGAAGAAATCTTACTTCCAAGATTTATTGACTTCTTTTTTGTAAATTATTTATTTAGTTTATGTATATGAATACACTGTAGCTATCTTCAGACACACCAGAAGAGGGCATCAGACCCCATTACAGGTGGTTGTGAGTCACCATGTGGTTGCTAGGAGTTGATCTCAGGACCCCTGGAAGAGCAGTCAGTGCTCTTAACCACTGAGGCATCTCTCCAGCCCCTAGCATGTTCTTTTTACTTGTTTTGTTCCACTTGTGCATGCTTCTGTAAAGTTGGATGTGGAATTGGCTACATGTACTTATAACATCAGTGAATGCATCTGAGGATCTCCTGTCACATGATTCCAGGGCTGGGTCAAGCTGACAGGTATGAAGATGCTTTACCTCATAGTTTAAAATAATTGTCAGAAACATGCTCATTGATGTCACAATGCAAGCACAAGCTTAGACCTGTGCCGAAGAGAAACCTTTGGAAGTACAAACAAAAATCATGATAGTGGGTGCTATTACACCTGGATTGAACAGAAGGTCTCAGCAGTGAAAGTTAGTTTAAAACAAAAAACAAAAGAACAAACAAAACAAAACAAAACCAAAAAAAAATCCTAGTGAAATCAAAGATGGATGTTCAGGAGTCATCCAATTCAATGTTGAGGAAGAAAGAGAAAAGAGTAGGGGCGAGTGTTGTATGATCTCAGCGAAGAAAATAATGTCTATGAAGAAATAATGGTAGAAAACTCTTTAAATCTGAGGTTAAATGGAGAACCAGGCCCAAGAAGTCCAAAGACCATCAGATTGTCTGATTTCAGATATCCACATAAAGACATTGAGAGGAGTAGGGGTGTGGCTCAGGGGCAGAGTGCTTCCTAAGCAGGTGTGAGGCCCCAGGTTCAATCCCCAGCATGAAAGAAATAAAATGACACACCTCAGTCAAATGGCCCAAAGTTAAAGGCAGAGAGTGTGGAAAGCAGCAGAAGAATGATTGGCCACATACAAGGATATAGTCATTAGGCTGTCAGTGGGTTTCTTAGTAGAAGCCTTGTAAGCCTGAGGAAAGTGGTATGATAAATTCAGCATATCTAAAGGGGGAAAAAGCACTAACTAAAGATACTTTCCCTAGAAGTCTTGTGTTTCAGAAATGAAGGTAATGGCTTTCTCAGACAAAAGAAAATCTGACAGTTTGTCATCACTTAAGCTAGGAAACAAAAATTGACAGATGACTTACACAGGACTTCCTAATATCGTATACAAATGCCCCAAACTATGTGAAAAGTACTGAACATCTTTAGTTGTCAGAGAAGTACAAATAGTCCATAATGAGTTATCAATGGACACTTAGATTGACTACTATCAAAAGGATGAAAAAGGCTGAGTAATTTAGCCAGTGCTTATAATCCCTGTACTTAGAGATCTAAGGCAGGTGGTCTGAGAGTTCAAGACTAGCCTGGGCTACATAGAGAATTCCAGGAAGCCTGAGCTGTATAGAGAATTTTTTTCAACAAATAAACAAACATGAAGGACAATAAATGTTGGTGCAAGTCTGTAGAGAAAAAGGAATTGTATGCTGTTGGTTATTGTTGTAAATTAGCTTAGCAATTCTGGAAAAATGTGGAGAGGACTCAAAATCTAAAAATAGAATCAGCATATGTCTAGTAATTTTATTCCTGAGTATATATGCAAAAGAATTGAAATGAGTTGGCTGAAGAGATTCCTGCACTCCCATGTTCCTTATAGGAACACCCCAACTATCCAAAGTCCCCATCAGTGGCTGGATGCATTTGAATATGTGATATTATCTACATACAATAAAGTACAACACAGCCTTTAAAAAATAAGAAGTGTGGTTGCTTGCAATGCTATGAATAGACCTAGAGGACGTTTCAAGAAATGAAATAAATCAAGGGCAGAGAGACAAATACTGTGGAATGCCATATGTGTAATCTGCGAGAAGCAGAGAAGACTGGGGTTCCAGAGCCTGGGAGAGGGGAGGCGGCATTTCAGTCAGAGAAAGGAATAGATAGGTTTTACTGCATTGTGTGTGACCAGAGTTAGCAGTGATGTGCATTTCAGAATAGCCAAAGGAATAGCTTTTAAATGCTTTCAGAACAGGTGGTTAAGTATTTGGGGTAGGAATGTATTAGATGGACTAATTTAATCATTCCACAATGCATGCATGTATCCATAAATATCCTTGTACTCCATCAATATGTATTAATAATTATCAACTAAAAAAAGCAACACTTTTAAAAAAGAGCATGGCTGGTGAGACAGAATAACTAAATTTTAAATTTTGCTTAAATTTGAATAGCCAATTGTAGCTGAAAGCTAGTGTATTTGACAGTACAAACTGAGAATGGTGTTAAAGACTGTTACCTGTGAGGCTTAAAATTCTAATATATTAACTTTCTAAAACCAGGTTTGTGTGGCAAGAATAGGGAACACTTTAGTAAAGGGTGTCCTCCTGCCAAGCACATGGACAGTTAAGGCATTTAGCTATGTTACGTAAGTTAGTAGAGGCCCAGTGCTCATGTGATGGTCAGAATAAAGACCGGAGTCTGAGAACCCCCAGGCTCCTAAGTATACACTCACTTCTCAAGGTGACTGGTAGAGCCTGAGAGGAGGCAAAGAGGAGAGTGAATTGGATGGGTTGTAACATACACAGGACAAGCATTAATGAGAACTAGAAACTTATGTTTTATAGCAGTAGACAAATCTATTGGCAATGTTCAAATTGCATTTTAGCTGGAGGCTTTTGGAAACTTCTGGGGGAAGTCGTTGAAGTGGTAATGTGGCAACCTCTATAGAATGCCCCTGGAGAGAAACTACACAATAGCCAGGGATCAGCCTCAATTGGTGGTAGTCAAAGGCAGAGCCAAGTTGGTCTGTACCAACACTTCCTGAGAACAGGGGATGTACCATAACCCTATGAAATACCATGTCAAAGCCTGCAACTAGCCATTGTTTGTTAGTTGCTAACTAACTCATGCCAGCAAGCAGAGTGGACAACTCTGTGATGGTATCGCATTCCAAGTTCATCTTTGTATTAATTTAATCAGGAGAGCTTGAAGAAGGGAAACGATGTTTTGACTTCAGGAAGCTTTCACAGGTCCTAGATGGAACCGACATTCTAGCTCTATTAGCACTCTATGCCCCTGTACCTAAACAAAGGTCCCTGTCCCCAAGTTGGTACTTGCTCAGAGACCAAGAGAAACAAATGCCAAGATCTCTAAATACTATATTGAGACATTTGTTCACTCGGTGCTGGTGGGCCAGTCAGCACCTGTCTAACTCTGTGTGTGTATATGTGCATGTGCATGTATGTGTTCATGTATTTGTGAGGGTACACATGTGCCTAAGGGTATGTATGTGCATAAAGGGAGTGGCTATTAACCCCAGGTGTTGTCCCATCTTGTGTTCTGAGAAGATCTCTTAATTTTATCTGGCACCCCTAGATTTGGGTAGACAGATTGGTCAGTGGAGGAGCAGGGACTTGCTTGTCTTCAATTACCTCCTGATTGGAGGATTACAAACACGTGCCACCATACCCAGCATTTAAGGAGGAACTGGGGATTGAACTCAGACTCCCATGCTTACAGTTTATCAACTCAACTATCTCCCAGTATCAGTGAAGCAGTTCTTACTTGGCTATTTTGTGGTTAGATTTCTCTGATTCTTTGATCCCTCTTTATGAGACTTAGGGAGACTGAATCACATTTCCTGCCCTGTTTGGTCTTCAGATTTGCTTTCCAGATATCCTAAATACTCAAACACAGGATACTTTGGTTTGGTTTTATCTACCTATGATCTCTTTCTGCATGTAAACAGCTGGAGTTTGAGCCAGGCTTATATCTGAATGGACCAAACCCAATTCAGATGAAATATTATAGACATTGTTGGTATTCCTGTAGTGCAGCTGAACCATGGATACTGACTCTCTACTTCTTTCATGGAGGGAGCAGTCTTGGGGTATGTTCCTTCTTCAGAAAACTCTGCAGCTACCTCAGAAGCACTAAGCTCTAGCTGCCTAACAGAGAAGTCCATCAGCTTCGGGGATGCAGTAATCGTTGGCTGACGTTCCTCTGTAATTCTGCTATTTCAAACTACTCCTTTACCCCTCAAATGCCCTCTAGTTTGCTTCTTGTGTATCTCTCTAATTTGATTAGAGATCCAGTCTGAAGCTCTCTGATTGGCAGCTATGTTCAATAACTACCGATTCAGCATAGACAGAATTCCCTTCCTTCTTTCTTTTCCCCCTTTCCCTGATACAGAGACTGATGTAGATGCTTGCAGACAGCTCATTACTCAAGCACTCATTCTTGATATACATACTTTGTACTCAGCATCTGGTTATTCACCTGTGTTGGCTGTTCTGCGTTGGAGAAAACGAGGGTTGGCTTGATTTCTTATGACAATGCCATCCCATTTCGTACTAAGGGCTAGCTAGAAAAGAAACACTTTAACAGTGTTGCTAGCTACTAGTACCTAAAGCAAATGGTCTTGTGCACATTTTCAACTGTAATGCTATGGAAATAGAGCAAAATCAGTTAGTGTCTGGAAACAATCTGTGAGGTGATAACAAAGGATTGAAAATGGGCTGCCTCTGAAGTATTCAGATTTTAAAGTTCTCAGGCAACGATGGCAAACGGGAGATTTGCCAGGCCATTTATTTTAAATTTGCTTGCTTATAACTCAGCCTTACATGTTTTGTGATCAAGAAGTCATTATTCATCATAGATAACAGAAATGATCCAGCATCTCCTCCACCCTGGTCAGTGCTTCCCTGAGCTTGCAATGTAGCACCTGCTGTGGAGAGGAACATTTGATCCCAGTGATTCTGGCTGCCAGCCTCCTTGACCACTGGAGGGAAGATTTCCATTAGAAAATCTTAAATTCAGAGTTTGAGTTGGATGTACCAAGTGTGTGAGAAATAATGTCACTCAGATACAGACCTGAAGGTTACTCTTATCCTCTGCTTTTCTTTACTGGACAGTTGACACTGCTTAAATTCCTCAGAGATTCTGTTTTTTAAAATGTTAAATATTTTGTTATTATTGTAGTTATGCTCACATACACACATCAGAGAGAGAGGGAGAGGGGCAGAGAGAGAGGGAGAGAGAGGAAAGAGAGGAAGGAGGAGGAGGGGAGAGGAGCAGGAAGGGAGAGAGGGAGGGAGGGAAGAAAGAGACAGGGGAGGTATGTGGGGTTGCCTGCATGGGACTAGGAGTATGTTCACCACAGAATACCACACCTGGGAGCCAGTTCTTTCTGTCTTCCTTTACTTGTATTCTAGGGATTGGATTTTCTGGGGTTGTCAGGCTTGCTCAGCAAGCACCTTCACTCACTACATCATATCACTGGCCTTTAGAGACTTCTTATGATTATTTTTCTGTTTCAGATCATTTAGGTGAATTAATAATATAGAACCAATGTTTTTCTTGTTTTTCTTTACATACTCAAAAAACCAAGGGTGGGACAGAAACCCTGGAATGCTGTCACTTTCTCCAGTGAAAAGCTGGTATTATCTGCTAAAAGCTGTCAGGGTATTAGGTGGACATTTCCAGTAGTAGCTTGGTAGACCAGCTCTTGATTTGATACAACAAGCAAGAGGCAGAGACAACGTTCTTCTATATATTAAAATGTATGTTTCAACATTTCGGTTTTCCTTTTCTTACTTTCCTAATCAGCTCCCACCCCTTCCCAACACTCACCTAGCAGAGTGCTAACATGATTTTCCATGCTGGTTTACAGTTAATGATTTTTTTAGGGTTGCTTATACATGGTGTAGTGTTTGGTGTTAACTGTCAACTTGATGACATCTAGCCTTTCACAGGAGACAGGCCTCTGGGCACATTTGTATGGGATTATTTAAACCAAGGTTAGCCTCTGAGAAGGGGTGTGAAGGATTATCTCGTTTATGTCAATTAATGTGGGAAGACCCATTTTAATTGTAGGGCCATTCCTTGGGCAAAATTTCCAGACTGTATAACATGTAGCTGAGCCCTAGCATTCATTTTTTTTTTCTCTGTGAAAATATAATACATTATTTCTCATTTTTCCTCTTCCTATCTTTCCTCCAAACCTTTCCATTTACCTACCCTTTCTTGCTCTTTCAGATTCACAGCATCTTTTTTTATTAATTGTTGGTACATGTCTATGTGTATATGTATATAGTATATATTTCTAAATATAATCTGCTCTGCTCATTCTGTATTACTTGTATGAACGTTAAAAGGACTGACTATTTGTTACTGGATAACCATATTGGTGTCCTCCTGGAGAAGGCTATTTCTCCCACTTTCAGCATTCCTTAGTAGCATGTAGTTCATTTTATAGAGTTGAGGCCCTGTGTGCTTTCTGCCATTCATTTCAGCATGTCCATTTGTATTGTCATTGTTTTAGTTCATGTTTAGGGAGTCATGTTGATGAGACATTTTTAGATGTAGATTCTGATGTCACCAGGAGATCCACTGATCCTCTGGCACTTATAATTTTTCTATCCCTCTTTGACTATGTTCTCTGAGCTTTAGATGTAGAAGTTTTTTGTAGATGTGTCCTTTGTAACTACAACTCTATAACTCTTCATTTTGGTTGGCTGTGGTTTTCTATAAGGATCTCTGTCTATTGTAAAAAGAAGATACAATTATGAGAGGTGAGGACTAACTTTTATCTCTGGATATAAGGACTAACGCCTAGAATGTAGTTAGGGATTATGTTGGTTTAGTAACGTTGTGGTTATAGGTTCTGCTCAAAGATCTACGATTTCATCACTCTTAAGTACTTATATAGGTTTCTAGTACCAGGTGTAGTTTCCCTATCGCTGAGAGCTTTTAAAGTCAAACTAGGGAGTTGTTGACTAATGCCAAGGGATTCATGCACCCTTAGGACAACTGCATCATGCTGGTGATTGTTACTGTGGTTCTTAGGAGTCAAAGATGGTCAGGAATGTTGATTATTTCTCTTCTTTGGAAAATCTCATGGTGCCTTCTGGTACCATAATAATTTACACTAATATTTGTCTTTTTGATCTCTTCCTTTTGATTGTGGGTATCATGTATACATATAGATCTTTCTGTCTCAACTTTTCTGCCATGATGGACATACCGTGAACTGTTAACCCCCCAAACCCCTCAAACACAACCCCCCCAAAAAAAACAAAACCAAAACCCCAAACACCAAAACCAAATTAACCAACCAAACAACAACAACAACAACAACACATCAAAAAAAACCCCATCTTTCTTTAGTTAGTTTTGTCATGGAATTTTATACACAGTGATTGAAGAGAAAGTATGTATGTATGTATCATATGTATCATACATGATTTCTAGAACATCATTCTAAAATGGCTTGGATTCAATGACAGCACCCACCCTGTGACAAAGAGCATGCCTCTGGAAACATAAAGAGATTCCATCCCATTTCTATCATTAGCATATCAGGAAGCTACTTAATTTCACTGAATCTCTATTTTTTCTTTGAAATAACTAGAATGTAAGCTCTAAAAGGAAAATCATTATTAGTCTTATTTTTCCTTAATAACTACAACCCCCGAATACAAGGTAATGCTTAGTATACACTACATGGTAGGTGGTCAATAAATATTGATGACTGATGTAAGATTGATGGAATTCATACTCCTTTCAGCCTAAAGTCATTTAGAAATAGACTTTCTTAGTGGGGAAGTAGAAACAAGTGAAAAATTTAAAAAGCAAGCAGAACAGACAATGTTTACTATGTAAAGAACCAAATATTAAAAAAATGAAAAATGGTCATTGAAGGGACATAGGACTTTTCAACCAGATCAGAAAAATCATATGGGTCACCTGACTACTAGATCTCAGTTGTTCTCTTTTGTTTCTTTGTTTTTATAGGAATGTAAAAACAGAGAGTTGATGCTCAGTTAGCTTTCTCCCTGACTCTAGCATTTTTTTTTATCTAGTCCAGGACCTTAGCCTGTGAGATGAGATCACCTACATTCTGGGTAGGTTTTCTCAGCTTAGTTAAGTCTTTCTTTTAAAAAAAAAGATTTTTTTTCCACGATTGTTTTGTCTGTTTACATGGTTCTTTTAAATCTTGTCACCTTAACAGTGAAACTAAACCATACTCCTATTCAAATCTTAAAGCAATATTAGAAGCAATACTAGGGAGACTACAGTTGGAGGGTCACAAGGTTACAACTAGACTGGGCTATACAGCACCTCATGGTACCTTCTCCAAAATTGACTATATAATTAGTCATAAATCAGGCCTCAACAGATATAAGAAGATTGAAATAATTCCTTGTATCCTATCAGATCACCATGGACTAAGGCTGCTCTTCAATAATGACATAAACAATAGAATGCCCCCCCACACATGGAAGCTCAACAACACTCTACTCAATGATAACTTGGTCAAGGAAGAAATAAAGAAAGAAATTAAAGACTTTTTAGAGTTTAATGAAAATAAAACCACAACATACCCAAACTTATGGGCCACAATGAAAGCAGTCCTAAGAGGACAACTCATAGCTTTAAGTACCTTCAAAAAGAAACTGGAGAGAGCACCAGCAATTTGACAGCACATCTAAAAGCTCTGGAACAAAAAGAAGCAAATTCACCCAAGAGGAGTCGAAGGCAGAGAATAATCAAACTCAGGGCTGAAATCAACCAAATAGAAACAAAAAGAACTATTCAACGAATCAACCAAACCAGGAGCTGGTTCTTTGAGAAAAATCAACAAAATAGATAAACCCTTAGCCAGACTAACTAGAGGGCACAGAGATAGTTTCCTAATTAACAAGATCAGAAATGAAAAGGGAGACATAACAACAGACACTGAGGAAATCCAAAAAATCATGAGAGCCTACTACAAAAGCCTATATTCAACAAAACTGAAAAACCTGGATGAAATGGACAATTTTCTAGACAGATACCAGGTACCAAAGTT
>JADRCD010214375.1:0-26967 GCA_019843815.1 Montemys delectorum | reverse complement strand
GAATTGGAAAGGAAGAAGTCAAATTATCACTATTTGCTGATGATATGATAGTATACTTAAGTGACCCCAAAAATTCCACCAGAGAGCTCCTAAACATGATAAACAACTTCAGCAAAGTAGCTGCATATAAGATTAACTCAAGCAAATCAGTGGCCTTCCTCCACACAAAGGATAAACAGGCTGAGAAAGAAATTAGGGAAACAACATCCTTCACAATAGTCCCAAATAATATAAAATACCTTGGTGTGACTCTAACTAAGCAAGTAAAAGATGCGTTTGACAAAATCTTCTAGTCTCTGAAGAAGGAAACTGAAGAAGATCTCAGAAGATGGAAAGATCTCCCATGCTCGTGGATTGGCAGGATTAATATAGTAAAAATGGCCATCTTGCTGAAAGCAATCTACAGATTCAATGCAATCACCATCAAAATTCCAACTCAATTCTTCACAGACTTAGAAAGAACAATTTGCAAATTCATCTGGAATAACAAAAAACTCAGGATAACCAAAACTATTCTCAACAATAAAGGAACCTCTGGTGGAATCACAATCCCAACCTTAAGCTGTACTACAGAGCAATCGTGATAAAAAACTGCGTGGTATTAGTACAGTGACAGGCAGGTAGATCAATGGAACAGAATTGAAGACCCAGAAATCAACCCACAAACCTATGGTCACTTGATCTTTGACAAAGGAGCTAAAACCATAAAGTGGAAAAAAGACAACATTTTCAACAAATGGTGCTGGCTCAACTGGTGGTTAGCATGTAGAAGGTGGCAAATTGATCCATTCCTATCTCCTTGTACAAAGCTCAAGTCCAAGTGGATCAGGGACCTCCACATAAAACCAGATACACTCAAAGTAATAGAAAAGAAATTGGGGAAGAGTCTAGAACACATAGGCACAAGGAAAATTTTCCTGAACAGAACACCAATAGCTTCTGCTCTAAGATCAAGAATCAACAAATGGGACTTCATAAAATTGCAAAATTTCTGTAAGGCAAAAGACACTGTCAATAGGACAAAACAGCAACTAACAAATTGGGAAAAGATCTTTACCAATCCTATATCTGATAGAGGGCTAATATCCAATATATACAAAGAACTCAAGAAGTTAGACTCCAGAGAAACAAATAATTCTATTAAAAATGCGGTACAGAGCTAAATAAACACTGAATGGCTGAGAAGCACCTAAAGAAATGTTCAACATCCTTAGTCATCAGGGAAATGCAAATCAAAACAACCCTGAGATTCCACCTTACACCAGTCAGAATGGGTAGGATATAAAACTCAGGTGATAGCAGATGTTGGTGAGGTTGTGAAGAAAGGGAACACTCTTTCATTGCTGGTGGAATTGCAAGCTGGTACAACCACTCTGGAAATCAGTTTGGCGATTCCTCCAGAAATTGGACATTGGTACTACCAGAGGACCCAGCTATACCACACCTGGGCATATACCCAGAAGATGCTCAAACATGTAATAAGGACACATTCTCCACTATATTCATAGCAGCCTTATTTATAATAGTCAGAAAGTGGAAACAACCCAAATGTCCCTCAACAGAGGAATGGATACAGAAAATGTGGTACATCTACACAATGGAGTACTACTCAGCTATTAAAAACAGCGAATTTATGAAATTCTTGGAGAAATGGATGGATCTGGGGAATATCATCCTGAGTGAGGTAATCCAATCACAAAAGAACTCACATGGTATGCATTCTCTGATAAGTTGATATTAGCCTAGAAGATCGGAATACACAAAGTACAAACCACAAACCATAAGAAACTCAAGAAGGAAGACCAAAGTGAGGATACATAGTTCCTTCCTAAAAGGGGTAGCAAAATACCCATGAAAGGAGTTGTAGAAACTAACTATGGAGCATAGACTAAAGGAAGGACAATTCAGAGACTGCTCCACCTGGGAATTCTTTCCATATTCAATCATCAAATCTAGACACTATTGTGGATGCCAATAAGTGCTGGATGACAGGAGTCTGAGATAGCTGTCTCCTGAGAAGGTCTGACAGTACCCAACTGATACAAAAGTAGAGGCTCACAGCCATCCACTGGACTGAGTACAGGGTCCCCAATGAAGGAGCTAGAGAAGGGACCCAAGGAGCTGAAAGGTTTGCAGCCTCTTAGGAGGAACACCAATATGACCTAACCAGTACCTTTAGAGCTCCTAGGGACTAAAATTCCAACCAAAGAGTACACATGGGGGGACTCATGGCTCCAGCAGCATGTGTATAGCAGAGGATGGCCAAGTCGGTCATCAATGATAGGAGAGGACCTTGGCCCATTGAAGGTTCTATGCCCCAGTGTAGGGGAATGCCAATGCCAGTAAGCAGGAGGGGATAGGATGGTGAGTAGGGGGAGGGGGAAAGGAACAAGGGATTATTTCACTTTTTTTTATTATATTTTTTCTTCTTTTCTTTTCTTTTTCCTTTTTTTGGAGGGGAACTTGGGAAAGAGATATTGTAAATAAGAAAACATCTAATAAAAAAATTGGAAAAAAAGAACAAGTATCTGACATTAAAAGATCTGGGTTTGAAACCCGTTTATCTGCTAATCTCTTGTGCTCAATCTTAGACAACAGAGAACAGTCTGCAATCTTCAATATGTTCCCAGACAGCCCTTGATCAAAATGTTTTGTCCCATATAGTTAAAAGAGTAGAGAAGATCTGGGGAGTGGTGGTATGCATCCTTAATCCCAGCACTTGGGAGACAGAGGCAGGCGGATTTCTGAGTTTTGAGGCCAGCCTGGTCTACAGAGTGAGTTCTACGACAGCCAGGGCTGCACAGAGAAATCCTGTCTTGAAAAACCAAACCAAACCAAACCAAACCAAACCAAACCAAACCAAACCAAACCAAACCAAACCAAACCAAACCAAAGGTAGAGATGGAACTTCTGGTGACCACAAGGCTGTCTGAACTAAGACAATTGTTTAACATCAATATTGTTTTGTTGTAGTCACTATTATTGTTCTATTGCTATTGGTTTCATGTTAAAACCCACATGAAGGAAAGAAATAGCTGATGAGGCAAATCATTACAGGGTCTATTCCAGTGTATAAGAACACCTACTTATGAAAAGAATGACCACCTCCCCTACATCATGTGATGTGTACCATATGCAAGTGCATATACATGCACACATACACACTACACACACACACACACACACACACACACACACACACACACAGTGACAAAAGAGAAAAAAGCTAGTTAAAACATAAGCAAATCTAAAACTAGTCATGAGACAAGGGGAATTTGTGAAAATTCCTGAGCACTTATACTTATCCTGACCAGCAAGATATTTTTTCAATAAATATATATAAATATATACATATAAATTTGTTTTTATATAAACAAATTTATATGTATATATTTAGTGAAAAAACACACATATACACACACATATATATATATATATATATATATATATATATAAAAAATATGTATACATATATAGAGACCTATATGTGTCTATTTGGGTGTGTAAGTATTTATGTACATACCAGTTTTCAGAAGAAGCCTTGAGGAAGTCCTTTGCTTCACTGGCCTGATACACTCCAGAAGTGAGCTGATTTTCCTAACTTTTAGATGTCTAACCTTGTCCCATAGCTTTCTATCTCTACTTCTTTCACTTTTGAAGAGTCAGGACTGTGAGCCTCGACTGTTGATTCTTTGTTGGTGTTTCTTACTCTCTGCAATTTCAAATACAAGATTCTGAAGATGAGAAACAGCTATGTACTATTAAACTAACGTATTTTAACTCTGGCTCCAGCAGCTTTTAGCGACTTCTGGGGATCTACTTTTCAGATTGTCACTGTGTCATCAGGTGGGGAGAGTGTCCATGAAATCCCTGACTGGTTTTTATGTGCAGCTCAGAGCCTAGTCAGCAACTCCTAACCGTGTGTCTCATTTGTGCCTTTTGTTTCCCAGTGGTATTAAGACTGCCCACTCTTACTAGAGCAAGGATTATGGTGTTATTGGTTATAAAGCCTTTAAGCTCTCTTTTTAGGTGTCTTTCAAATCTAGATCTCTTTAAGCTAACCAAGCTCTCTGCTTGACTAAATCTTGGTTGAGATTTAGATAGACAACTGTGAGAGAATGAACAGTCTGACAATATTATATTCCACTCTAGGTTGCCTATTTTCCACCTCTTCCCCCAATCACAAGTGCAATAATGAACATTTCAATTAGCAAATTAGTCAGTGCTGAAGGATATAGGCTAAAACTACACCTGCTGTTCCTTTTTTTTCTCAATTTTATTTGAAAATAAACACATATGACAAATATAATTAAATAACCTGATGACACATTAATTAACAGTGAGAGTCAATGATAGCTACTGAGAGAGATGCTATATATGAGAAAAAAAATAAAACCTAATGTAAGTGAGATCTGTGCTGCTATGCAAACAAATGGCTCACAGAAAGTATACGCTGGTGACTGCGAAGTTCAATGGTGGTATGGCTAGGATGCTTTCAATGCTCACATAGCCCTTGTGCTGGGCATACAAGAAAGGTATCTCTATGCATTTGAAGCTGACTTACCCACAGCTGTAAGGCTGGCTATGCATGGGATCAGGTGTATATATTACAAGGTCTTGCATTTTAATTGTAATCTAGTCCCATCACCTACAATCTTCTGATCAACAGTGGAATAGTATCTTTATGTACAGTCTTCCAAATTCATGACAGATCTTTCCTTCTCAGAAACAATTAATGACTTCAGTTGTCACCAGAATAAAAGTAATATCCTTTACTCTAGGGCTGGATTTCCTCTATACCTAGTTAGTGTTTCTTCATCCCATATCTATAAATCTGTCAGAAAGGCTCCTGAATATTTATATTTCTAACCTGTTCTCCTTTTTACCTCTTATTTTATAACTGATTTAATTCTGTAAAATGCTCTGCTATAAGTATTTATTGCTTACATGTAATTTTAACTAATCTGGTTAATTTATTAACTTATCCTCCTCTAGTTAGTCTGCTGGTTTAAAAGCATTTCATTCATTTATTCAGTATTTAATATTTTCCAGACAATATTCTGGAGATGGAAAGACATATAGATAGATAGGTAGATAAATACAATCAATACATAGCTGCACAGAAAGATAGAGGATGGACAGATAAAGGAGCAGTTGCCAATTCTGGTGACTAAAAGGGTTTGTTATAGGAATGTTTACAGTGTAACACAGTTTTACAATTAGTATTTTTGACTCAGTAGAGCAACATATCAAGCACCAGTCTTGATGTTGCTCTGTGACTAAGAAGCATTTCCATAGAATAGGGGTTCAATGCCAGTGCAATCACCGAATGTAACCCTGACTAAGGCTGCATCCATCCACTCCTACACTTCATTCATGAAGGTATAAATAAAATCCAAGTTGCTAAAGATTCCTCAAGTATTCTTTTTTTTTCTACCATCAACAAATGTCTTTGGGATGGGTTTTCAAAGCCCATTAAAATCATGATTGTGTGTGTGTGTGTGTGTGTGTGTGTGTGTGTATGTGTGTGTGTGTGTTTTTACTAAGTTTGTTTGTTGGATGAACTTGTGATGGGTCAGTAAGAGAGCATTCTTTCCCAACCCAAAGCCTAACAGCTTTGATGTGATGGATCTAATGAAAAATTTAATATCTCCCACTTCCTTCTTCTATTGCCTTTTTGTTTGGTTTTCATGGGAATCTAATTCTGAGTGTTTGCACTAGGCTGGTGCTTTCCCTTTCTACACCCTTGATTAAGTAATGGCTCAGTCAGTGAGAGAAGTCAGTGTGTATGTGTGTGTGTGTGTGTGTGTGTGTGTGTGTGTGTGTGTATGTCTGTGTGTATGTCTGTGTGTGTGTGTCTGTGTCTGTGTGTGTGTGTCTGTGTCTGTGTGTGTGTATGTGTGATGTATGTGTATGCATGAGTGCATGTGTATGCATGTGCTCTGTATACATGGACTGTGGGGCTTTAAGAATCAATGGTTATCAACAGTGAAAGACAGTATGGGGGCCAGTTACATCATGTATTAAATATTTTAATCTTGGGACTTAGAGTCTAGCTGAAATGAAGTATGCACACACAGTGGTTAAAAGCCCCTGACTGCTGGTTTTCCAGAGGACTTGGATTTGATTCCCAGAATATACACAGTGGCTCAGCAACCACTTGGAACTCCAGTTCCAGAGTATCTAACACCATCTTCAGGCATTGGGCACTAATATGGTGCCCAGATAAACACAGGCAAAATAGTCACACTCATATAATAAAAATAATTAAAAATTCTAATAAATTTAGATGGCAAATCAAATCTTATCTTGAACGTTGAACCTCAAGATTAATGCCAATGTATGTCCACACATCACTATTACATTTTACCCTCCCATTTTCATAGCTAACTAAAAATTTAAGTAAGTATCCTTACTTTGGTTATGGAACTTTGTAACAAAATAATAAGTTCACCAATATGACTAGATTCTATAACCCAGATTCTTATATTTGTTTACTACCACAAAGCATGCTTGAAGTACTAACTATGTAAAGCTAAGAATGTTTCCTTCTCATGTTTGCATTTGGAGAAGATTTTATTTGCCAACCATCAGTAAAATTACATACTGGTTCAATCTATTCCTTGTAATGTTTGAAATGATCATGGAAAATTTAAGTATTGGCAGACCATTTTGTTCAGCAATTTCATAAGTCTATCTGAACATGTTCTGATATGTGAGAACTGTTCCTTAAATATGATTCTCCTTTGTTCTTGGGCAATTTTCACACAATCCTAACTCTGTTTCCCCCCATTACTTGCAACTTTTACAGTTGAGGGGTCTTTTAATACCTAACATTTCAACAATGTAGCATGTTGACTTAAATTCTGCCATCAGTCTTATGGCTGTTTTCCTTCCCAACTCTTGAAGGATTGTGCCTATGAGTTTTGGTGGGACAGAGTAGGCTCAGTACACCAGGATACCTTTTCATAGACATATCTGCTTTGTATATTATTAAATTTTAGTTGTTGCTAACTGAGACAACTGATTTTCTTGTTGTCAAGGAAAAGGAACATCCAGAGTCTGGGCAGAGGCAGAGATGGCACCATTGCAGAAACTTTAGGTGTAAAGGATCAAGACAAAGTCTTACTAGTGAGAGTTAAAGAAGATGTGAAGTCAGATAGATGTTGATACCAGGTAAGGTCTGAATTCTATCCTTCCCTGAGTATGTGATTGTTTCCTAGTTAAAGAGTCGCTTAATGTAGTCACATGACCAACATTCCAAAATTCTGAAGATTTCAAACACTTGGAGAGATTTTTGTATTAGAAACAGTATTTTTTGAATGAAACATCCATTGTCTCTGTTCCATAATATTTGCAAAAATAAGATGAACTGCTTAGAGCATGTGCCTGCCATCTGTGAAGGATGTGAGAAAAGATAAAGTAAACAGCAAAACAGCCACATGTGCTTGTTTGTGGCAGCTGTGCTATATATGGTCAATATATATAGCACAGAGATGTTTAACAGGACTCAAATGAAGCCAAAAATAGTGGTTTTGTCCTGATAATGCCTCCAGATCCACCTAACTTCAAAAATATGATACTTACTACAAATTCTTGCCTCTAATTCTGTATAGAAATCTAATGTTTATATGTTTAGGATTCTCATATATGATACAATTCTCCAAATGTGTAGATTTGCAATGTAGGAGGAGTCTGTGTCTTTGTCTTTGTGAATACTGACAATTAATTTGCCAGTGCTCTTTAGTAGGATGTAGAGACCTTTAGGATTATTTATTTATTGTTTTTGAGATACCTCCATGCTGACATCCATAGTGGATACAAAAGTCTACACTCTATCAGTAGTTTATAAAGACCACTTTTATACATAGTCTCTCCAACAACATTTATTATTTAATTTCTTGGGGGTGGTCTTTCTCATTGGGATGAGGGAGAAATATTGAGAGCAACAAGGGTCAGTCCAATGGAGAAGGAAGGGATTGCAAGAATATAAGAGGGGAGCAGAAGGTAGGGAATCAACCCAAGCAAAATATGTATGAAAACCTCTTCTGTGTAAAAATTTTTGAACAACAATTTTATATTTATAATAATATAAATAAGCATTGTTGGGGTAGTTTTGATTCCAGGGTGATAAGAGGTTGTACCTACAGTTATAGTTTGATAGTTTTACAGGACATTCTGAGTAGCTACTTCCTGAACACTTGATGGCATTTAAAAATTCTTTCATTTTCATTTTAAATCAGTCAAACAAAATAATCAAGAAAAACAAGCCCAAATCAACACTTTTAACATAGCTGTCCAAAAGGGTGCTGGTTGTTTTTATTGTGAAGCGGGCTGGTGATGAAATCTATCATTCTGTGTACAGGATGATTAGAAAGTTAAAAATATAATACCGTATGATGTTATTTGGCTTGGTAAAAAGCGAATAAGATATTATATTGGAATACTCTTCTTTCTGTTTGATCACACATTTTATTAAAGGCACAGGGAAGTCTTCCAGCATGAGATATTTTAAGTTGTATTGGTGAGAACATCGAATAGATGATTGGGCAGAGGGAGCGAGCCAGCAGCATCGGGGGGAGAGGATGAGTGATGGATCTACGCAGTCGCTAACGTTCACAAATCTATCATTCGGGATGCACAAATTAAAATTATTCGCCAAGCAAGAATGGCATTGAATTGTACCTTATAAAATTCCCAGAGTAAGTAGGAAAATGCCAGGCTGATATATCTGTGCAGTAAGACACATATAATCATGCCACCATCAATAACAGCCCTCACACTTTATGAACTCTGGTCTTTTTGAGAAGGCCATGAATAACCAGAACGCACGGTCTCTTGCCAAATGCACAGCAATGGATTGCATTCTGTGTTTGCCACCATCTGACTCCATCTGAAGCAATTAAAAGATCCATTTAACACGTTTCAGTTTTGTTAACGTTACTGCCCGATTGCACAACAGAGTCATTTTGCATATTTAGTGAGTTCAAAATGTTCACTGCTTAAATCACTACCTGCCCAGATTTTTCAAGCCTTACCCAATATCTTATTTTAATGTGACTAACTCAACATGTGATCAAGAACCAATTATTTATTGAGTCAATCCCAAATGCAAAGTGGTTAAAGAGTTATATACTTGATGATTTTTATTTATTGTTTATGGTAACTTGATTAGCTATACATATAAAAAGCTATTCTTTGAGTAGTTCATACATGTATACAATATTTCTTGATTTTTAATTTTGGAGTTGAAAATTAAGCCAACATAAAAGTTTTGGGTTTCACCATAGTATTTTCACATACATGTGGAATTATACTTCATTTTAATTCATACCGTCCTTACCTATCTTCTATGCCTTTGCCTAGTTCTGGTTAGTCTTTTCTTTCTTCTAAATAGTTCTTACATCTACTTTCATATCACATATAATCTATTACCCTCTTTTCACCCACTCATCACTGTTAAGCAAAATAAACTTGGCTTGGAACATAAAGTATTGATTCTTGCTTTACGTGCATAACTTAGATTCATAATTATTTGTGATTTTATGATGAAATATATAAAGAGAAGAAGGAGAGGTAAGTGGCTTTATGTGGGCTCAAGTAATAAGAACTCAGTCCACAGAGGCATTACCTATGGGGTCATACCTGTTCTCAACATGTACGGTTTTATATTAGTAAATGATGGCTCAGAATTATTAGGCTGAACATCTGTCTGGGATGCCAACATAACCTGTATTCCAGGCCATTCCAGTGTCTCCTTGTACCTGATCATAACTCACATGTCCTTACTTTCAGTGCTCTGGTCTGGGAAGCTCTTGCCCTTTGGGTGATGAAGTTTTTCTTTGGTTAGATAATGCTCTACAGTGCTAAGTAATGCTCTACAGGGCTAGGTGATGCTCTACAGGGCTAGGTGATGCTCTACAGGGTGAGGTGATGCTCTACAGGGCTAGGTGATGCTCTACAAGGCTAGGTGATGCTCTACAGGGTGAGGTGATGCTCTACAGGGTTAGGTGATGCTCTACAGGGCTAGGTGATGCTCTATAGGGTTAGGTGACGCTCTCTCTATAAGGCTAGGTGAGGTTCTACAGGCCTGGGTGATGAACAGACCTTCTCCCCTGAACTCAGAGGCTAAGGCTTTTCTCAAGACTCTCACAAACTTCTAGGTTTTTTTTTCAGATGGAATGTAGTACCTTTTGCCATCTCATGGCTTTTATTTTATTTTATTTTGTTTTATTTTTATTTATTTATTTATTTATTTATTTTTGCCTTAACCATATTCTTATGACCATGCTCTAAGCCTTCAGAAATCTTTCTCATTTATAAACATTAATTCTTTTGGGAGCCTCCTCCTTGCTTTCACTATTATTTCAATAGTGGGAGAGAAGGTTCCTCCAAGAGACACTTGATATTTTAGAGATGTTTTTGCTTGTAGTAACTTACACGGTTGTTGTAGAGATGAGGCACACAGAGGTCGAAGATGCTGATAAACATCACACACAATCAGGAAAACAAGAAAAAGTCACCCAGCTCCAAGAGTCAGCAGTGTTAAAGGTAAGAAGGCCCTCAGTCTATTGAAGCCATAAACTCCTACTGTCTCCTCGTCACTTGGCACTTCATTATAGTAGGGCTTCAAATACTATCACCAAAAAAAAACTTATTGACAGTCATTGATGACATACTTCATAACACCAAACTGAGTGGAATCTCATCTATTTAAACTCTGTACGAAAGCATTACACGTCCACCATATTTCCTTTATTCTCCTTTTAAGAGTTATTTTAATCATGCGTGTGCTCATGTATGGGTGTGTTCATGAGATTAACGGTGAAGATCAGAGGCATCAAATCCCCCAGAGCTGAGTTACAGGTGGTTGTGAGCCACCCAATGTGGTTGTTGGTATCTGAACTTGGTTCTCACCAAAAGTAATGCTGGCTCTTGACTTCTAAGACTACTCTTTAGCCCCCTTTCTTTCCTTCTTAATACATTTTCTTCTTCAGTGTTTCTCATCATGTTTCAACAAATTGATGGTCATAATCAACATCTCCTCCTTTCTCTTATCTGGTAAGACTCTGATAAGGTCCTGCTTTTTCTATTGTTGCATCCCTGTTTAGGATCACTGAAGATTTCTATGTGATCTACTAAGATAGAGCAACTCCCCATCTCCCTCTTCTCCACAAAACAGAATGGTTGTTTCTACCTATGAACCTTATAACATGCTTTCACTCAAAGCCCTTGGTTTATGACATTCTCCTCTATTGATTTTTGAATAATATCCATGTGTCCATATGTACTTTGGGTGCTCCCAAACTTTCTAAAACAGTCTCCCATTGTATCTGCCTCTTTTCCTTTGTTCTATGGAGCCTTGACTGTCCTGCTGACTCTATTCATTTCAGGCACAAACCCAAAGAAAACACTTCTCCTTATTCATTGAAAAGTACACATTATTTAGTCTCAGAACATCTGTCCTCAAAGAAGCTCATCCTGATCATCTCCGTATTCCTAGCAGGCCAAATCCTTTAGTGAGAGATGTTCACACCACACATCATATTGTAATAGCTGATTAATTTGTGTTTCACATGGCAAACTCCAGGCCATCTTCTCCATATGATTATGGATGGATTTCTCATGTATAATACAGGGCTGACCCTGTGTCACATACACATTAATAGTTGTTGAATGACTGAAAAATTAAAAGATAATTAAACAGGACTTATCTCCATAAATTTTGGGGTTATTCTACAATTTACACCTTTGGACTAAGTTAATAGGATGCTGCTCTTTAATATTCAAACTCTTTATTTTCAAGCCCCTTTGGTGAAAGAACTGAGCAGCACTCATAGGCCTCTGGCTATTCATATTTCATACATTAGATATTCCATGATGAGGGCTATAGATCTACAATATTCTATATCAGTTTTAACTCAGTTAAGTCCTAGACAAAACCAAGTTTTGATTATTTGTTGGTGTTATTTATTTTCTTCAAGATAGTATGTCTTCCTCTACTTCTTTGTACTGTCCTTTTTTCTTATAAGAGACTCACAAAATCAGCATAGATAATTGCCATTTATTCTTACTTTCCTAATAAACCATAGAAGCTAAGTCTTCCCATGTAATTCTCTACTCTATTATTGGGTGATGAATGGACGTGAATTTTTCATGGAGGAGCCAGTTGTGGTTTTCACATCATGCAATGGCTCTGTTTGATCTCTTCTGAGTCCCCAGAACCTGACTGTGCAATTTTCCCTTTCACCTGTCTTAGGAAGGAACTCAGGAGACTTCCTCAGTGTTTGGCAACATTTTGTCTTTTATGCAGTATGTGTTTAGAGAGAAGGAACTCTTTGAGGGGAAGGAGAAAGAGTACTCTGTGTACTTGGCAGACAGAGAAATTTGTGCCAAGATGAATGAATGTTGTCACAGAAGTGGAGAAAGAGCTAGAACACAGTGTTTGGAGGGTGTTGGCCTTGCCCAACACACAGTCTGAATACTCATGGGGGATAACAGTTACCACTAGGTTTATTTTGGTTTGTAATATCTGCATCCTAAAATAATTACAGAAGTGTGTTGAGGAAACAAAGTAAGAAGTAGTAGAGAGTACAAGATTTCCCTAGATGCAGTAGAGAATATAAAATTCTTTTCCTACTGTGTTTGTATGGGGCCATATGGTCTTCCTAGTCCTTTGGGCTTTTAAATATCTTCATATGGTCCAATGTTCAGAACCCTTACACTTGCCAGGTGTTTCTCAGCATGAAGCATGCTTTTGTTTTGAATATTGCTTCTTTCCTACCTTCTGTCCTTCAAACATTCTGACAACAGAGAACTGGATTGATGCAAACTTAAGTCTGAACCCATTGTAAACAACATATTTCTACACACTCAGGAGTCAATGCTGCTTAGAGTGCAGGGTCTTCCCAGGACAGGAGCATTTGCTGATGTGACCATAGCATCTCTCATAGACTCATCATATCGGACACACTCCTCTCGGCAACTACCAATTGGCTTGGAACAACTTTGCCTTGAACCAAACATGCTTAGGCAGATCACCACTGGGAGTTTGCAATGCAGTTTCTTTCATATTAGATGTATTATGGTCATCACTGGAAATTTTACCTATTGATATCAAGTAGTAAAAGATGACACCGATTATAGAATTAAGAAAACAGAGATAAAACCATGCATTTCATTCCAGTACTTGGTTGTAATAGTCTTCCTTCCTCATTCTACTAAGTCTCACTTCCCTTCTTATTCAATTTATATTCATCTTCCTTCATTTATGAAATGTGATCATATTTAGCAATTTAATTGCTGAAAATGTTTACATTTAAAGAAGGATGGATTAGAGAAGGAATTACTAAAGTAAACATCAGGAGAGATAACAAACATACCAGAGAAACTCTCTTCTCTTATCAATAGAGGTGATCTTGACTCAGTTTCTTCACAGGAGAATTATCACCCTGATGTAACCCACATCTCCTTATGACCTATGGGAGGAGTTGTCTCCATTATCCCTCTTCCAAGTCTCCTTTTCTCCCTATTCAGCATTTTTTCCCATGTATATCATCAAATGACAAGTAGGCAACATTTAGGTCTGTTAGTAGATCCGTGAATATCATTGTGTAGACTTGGGGTTAGCTCATCAGATGTTCCTGGTCAAGTCCCTGCATCTCTTTGGGCTTTGTCATCATCCATGTAAAGTGCTGAACTTGGTCTGTATACCTGGTCTCCAAGCTGTGTTACAGACCAGAATGATCAGAAATATGATATTTGTGTTTATGATGCTTCCCCTCCTATCTCCCCTTGAGGGTTCTATTCACAGTTGGGGAATTGTCCCCAGGTGTGTTCAGATAAGGACCTCAGCACTGTCTTCATTTGTTCAGTCTTGGACACTGTTGATACCTGGTGGGGAACTGGGGATGTCTAATATGGTTCATTAATAGTTCTCTATGTATACACAAGAAGATGCCTCCCTACATATTTTCCAACAATTTCAAACAGGGGACGCTATCATTTTGCCATGTGATTGCAGTTTATTATATGCTAGATCTATAAGCATGAGCCACAGATGAATTTTAGTCCTCTTACTCCATAATGAGCCAGTATACATGGGAGTGTATCTAGTGTGAGTTCTAGCCTGTCTGCACAGCAGAGCCTTGTTATATGCTATTGACTCGAAGAAAAGCAAATTACTTCTTTAAATTCTCCCTTCATATTCTACAAATTCCAACTAAACAGCACACCATAATCCTAACAATCAGCTTACAAAAATGCACAGTGAACGCTAAACTGGTGACTTTTGAATAGAGTATCTCAATTATGTTTTTCTACACTTCTCCCCATTTATTTGTCTCCTTAGGGGTTAAAAACATGTTGTATAGGTCTGATGTTGCTAATGAGCTTATTTATTTTTGTCTTGAATTAGTCCTTGACTTCCAAGGGATTCTGCATCTGGCCATTAGGCAGTGACCAAACTTCTCTTTACAGGACCAAGGATTGTGTGTTTCACCTGTCAGTTATGGAAACTTACTTCGCAGAGTCATGCCATTCTCAGTGGTCTGAGAATTTGAGTAAGAAAGAGTCATTCTCAGTTTACAAAGCCTGAGGATGACTTTAATCACTGCTATCCCCTGTAGGAGTAGCAGATCCATGGAAAGATAAGGGGTGAGAGCAAGTGTAAACATGTGAAGTTTTCAAATCACAAATCTTCACCATGGTATCTGGAGAGGCCAGTGAGGAGCATTCCTCATAAAGCTGACCTGTGAATGACATTCCATAAAAACAACTCTCCCTGTGGTACTTGTTCTTGAAGAGATCATTTAAAATCCTCTACAAATTCTTACCCATCTCATCATTTTGTAATTTATGCTTTCATCATGTGAGTGTACGTATATTGATGCACATGCATGTGTGTATATGTGTGCATACTGAGGCCAGATGTCAGCAGCTGCTGTCTTGGGTTGCTTTCCACCTTATATTTTGAGTCAGGGTCTCTCACTGAACCTAGAGTTGAGTGAGAACACCAGTTCAGATAGGCTAGATGACTGGGAAACTCTAGAAATCCTTCTGTCTATGATTCCTCAGTACTGGGATTGCAGATACTTGTTGCCATATCTGATTTTTCTACTTGGGTTCTGGGGATTGGAATCAGGTTCACAGGTTTGTGTGACAAGCAGTTTACCTAAAACATTTTCTTTGCCCACATTTTGTCCCTAGTTTTGGGAAGTGGTGCATGAAACATGGAGAGCCCATCAAGCCCAATGACGGAGGTCTGATTAATAACCAAGCCTCTGTGTTGTAGAAATTTTTCATCCCTACCAGGGATTTCTATCCTGCCTTTGACCCTTTAGTTCCTGGATAAAACACACACACATAGAGCCTTTATATTTATAATAAGCCTCAAACAGCACAAGAGTTGGGTAAATACCTACCCTCCATGCCTGTTACTAGAATCTACCTTTCTATCAATAACCATGAGTAACGGGTCATGTTTTTATGACTGTCCTAACCCATAGTGGCTTCTTCTTCCTCCTCTTCCTCCTTCTGCAACTTCTTCTACTCCTGGTTCTCTGCTGACCCCAAATCTAAACCTAAACCCTACCTATGTCTCTTTGGTCCAGGTATTGGCTGTTGGCATCTTCATTTACCAATCAGAAATAACTTAGGGGCAAGGTCTACAAAAGGACTCTTTCATTTCTGGGACAGCTAGGTCTGGGTGCCCGCACTCAGCATTACAATAGATAACAAAAGACCAAACCTCAACACCTCTGCATCTGTTTGATGTACTCAGTGTCTCCAACATATACCTGAATTTTGCAAATAACCTGGGATATTTTCTCTGAGAAATGACAGGCTTATTAAATAGTGGTCCACAGAATAAATAAAATGTGAAATGAGAATGGACTGGAGCTCTCAGAGATGTGTTGTTAATATGAAATAAAAGCACCCAGCAAGCCTGTGATGTTTTAATTGTGCAAAACAAGCAGACAGCCAGATCTCTATCTGATATGAAAGCCAAGTTGGCTGAGTGGACATCACAGGAAGCTGCTTGGTTCTGGCAAAAGAAGGAAATTCTGGAGCAGAAAATTACAAGTATATACAAACACATGTGTGTCACCAACCTCAGGGGCCCTCGTCTTTTCATTAACTCTTGCCCCTAGCCACACCAGACTTGGAAGTAACTTTCCCTTGGAAGTGATCACATATATATTTCAGATTGTACAAAACGGAATGGCTCTGGGCAGTTTCCGAGCGTAAGGCTCTATTGAGAGTTATGGAATTTGACCATATCAGGGCTGGATCCGTGGAAGTCAGTCAAGTGCATGATGGTCCTGGCAGAGTTGAGCAGTCTCCTGATAGGTTCCTTTGCAGGATCCCTGGCTGTTTAAAGTTCTCAAACTGCCTCCTTCAGGGATATTCTCCCTATGCTAATGAGCACAGCTGTTGTATCTCAGTGTGGAGAAATAAGAAAGGCACAGGTAACCATAGATTGGTGGGAAAGCTGCCCCAGAGTTTGTCAGGGGAGCAACCACACCTTTGCTTCTTTGTAATTATGCTTTTATTGCCTTTCCTTTCATCATAGCCATCTCTCCATCAAAAAAAAAAAAACCAACCAAACAAAAACAAACAATTTCTGAATCTGTTTATGGAACCTTGCAAGGGTGTTACTGCCATCTTGCTTGGACAGCATTTGCTCACAGCCATGTCTCCTGACTCAGTCTACTCTAACCTATCCCAGCTCCAGGAATCAGGGTTTGTGATAAAGACTCCCTTGAGGATGTTGGACATTGATCTCGGGAGAAGATCCTATAGATACACGATTGCCCCTACTGAAGTCCAGTCTCTCCTGCCCTAACTCCCTGCATGTGGAGGAGAAAGCTCTGAGAATAGAGCAAAACAAGTTCAGCCCATGATTGTGACTGCCCTGATATCTGACGTGTGAACTGTTGAGGAAACATGTGCCCTGTCTTCACATAAGCTCAGAAGAGGTGGCTTCGTATGCACGCACACGCATAAGGATGTGTGAGAACTGCAAGTCCTTGGGTTGGAGTAGGGCTTTTACTTCAAAGGGAGGAGCACCAAGGGCAGTTCACATGGATTCTGGGACTCTGTTCCAACTAGCAAATGAGGATAAACATCCCTCTGGTCATCTTATTGGGGCAGGTAGAAATAGTGGTCATCTTCACCAGGTGAATTATCAGGAATTATCCAGTTAACCTCCTTAAATGTTGCATTTAGTCAATGTTCTCTAGAGATACAGAACTTATGGAATGAATTGCTCTCTTTCCCTATATATTTCATATATATATATATATATGCATACATACACATATATATATACATATATATGTACACACACCCACACACCCACACACACACATACACACACACCCCACACACACAACTAATCCAACAATGGGCAGCTGTGATTGCAAAGTCCAAGAATCTAGTAGTTGCTCAGTCCCACAAGTCGAGGTGTCTTCTGTTGATACTGGAATCCCAAAGAAGTAGGCTCCAATGCCAGCATAGGAATGGATGTGCTAGCAAGGCAAGGGCAAACAGGCAAAGAGTAAGACCTCTATTCTTCCATGTTCTTATATAGGCTTCCAGCAGAAGAACTGGCCCAGATTAAGGTGTGTCTTCCCACCTCAAAATGTGGTTCAAAAGCTTATACCATCTTGCCTCAAGATCCGGATCAAAAGCATGTCCTCCACCCTCGAGATCCAGATCAAAGGTCTGTTGTCTTCCTCCCTAAAGATCTGGATCAGTGATTCTTCCTACCTCAAAGGTCTAGACTAGAAGTGGATTCACCCACTTCAAACCAAGCAGAAAACCCCTCCCTGGCATGCCCTTCATCTCTGGGTTGTAGGTCACTTCAGATATAGTTAAATTGACAGTCAAAAGTAGCCATCACAAATGTAAAACAATGAAATAGGTCAATGACTTACCCACTTTTCTGCAGGGTATCTAACAGTTAATAGTTAGAGTATGAGGGTGCAGCTGGCAGTCAATGTGCCAATCATAGGGTTAGTAGGTGACATCATGGTGTCCTGGGCTTGATGAGCCATGGCAAACATTCTCTGCTTTGCAGAATCACTTTCAGAGGGCTCCTTGTCTAATATGGGCCACTTCACTGACAGGACATTGGAAATTACATCAAGTCATCTAGCCATGCCATCTCATAGAAATTACTCCTATACTATCAAGACAGGGTCCCCAGTACACTATTCATTGTTCTATCACCCCCAAGCTATGCAACCTCATCAGAGACACTGAGACATCCCCAGGAACAGATGATAGGCTTTTCCTAATCCCTAATACTAGCAGTAATGATGGGAATCTAAAACATTTCCTTAGGAAGATATGACTGGCTGGTTAATGGCTTGAGGCTTATTCCCCCAGCTGGCCAATAATGCTTTCTTTTGGTGAGTGGATGAAGAAGCATCACACAAGAGTCTGGAAATGTAAGAGCATACATGGACATAGAATGGAAGATTTTTTTCAATGAGCATAAATCTTGATAATAAGGCACATCTCAACACCCCAGGCCTGTCCCCAGGAGACCCACATAAACCTCAAGCATGTAGGCAGAGCCTGTAATGAGATCCCACACGAGTGAGGGGGAGAAATAGCATTGCATTTCATTATCCCAAGGGAGGTGCAAGGCTGGGGTCCTGCCATTCAACCTCCACTGAATCCAATGTTCATTATGTTTTCCAATTTGCCCTGGAGAGTAACCAGCCCTGGTCACTATTACTTGGGCAAACCTCATCTTTTAATATGCTAGTAGAGGGCTATGACAAGGCCATCACCATGGAGTGGATCCTACCAGAGATGCACAGTCATTTTGAGAGTACTTTGGGACTGCTTTAGGACATCAGGAGGCCACTTTAATTTCTGACTTTGCAGTTCCTAAGCACAGGGAAGTGTGGGTCCACTGCCCTTGATGAACACAGGCATGGATTAATAACAGTCTGGGAGGGTAGCCTCAACTGTATTATAAATAATACTATAAGAGTTAGAGGATTAAAATTTAACTTGGAAAAGATTTGATACATAGTCCATCTTTTCTTTGGAGATTATAGAAGCACAATGCATGTCTTGTTGAGTCCTACAGCAAAAGAAAACTTAAAATAAAATAAATTCTTCTTTTTCATTGTAGTTGATCATTTTCTGTCCCCATTCCTCAAATAATCCATACCTATGAGATCTGCAATTTGATAATGCTTTAACCCAATTATTGGTATATTAAGGATATCACTGCGATTAATAAACCATGTTGACACAATTGTATATAACTCCTAGTTACTCAGGGTAAAAAGTAGATGCTGATGGTGTTCAGGTTAGAGGGAAGAAAGAAGTAATGAACTCCAGGATGCTAGGAATAGCCATTGAGCTGATTATGTGGCATTGAGAAAACAGAATCAGTGACGTTGCAGTTAATCCTTGAAATGGTAGCTAGAATTCTGACAATAGAGCAATAACTGCAAGAATTGCATGGAAGCAAAAGTCACAGGACTGTATCTTCCTTTCCCTTTCACTATTATTCATTGTGAGGGAATGAGTTATACTTTGGTGGATATTAAAAGCTACTATGCAGATGTCCTGGTTGTAGACACCCCCCAAAAGCAAAAAGGAAAGTAGACATTGGGGTCTGCCCTTTGACTCATTCATCCCTCTCCTCATAAAGCAGCTGTCTGTGGGCATGAGCATCAGGAATGTACAAGGAAATACTAGCACAACTATTTGCACACAGATGAATCTTAACTCTTCCCTTTGAGCTATCGGGCTATTATATGTGTAGTATATATGCAGTATAAATGTTCCCTTATAATAAGTACAGGAATGAAAAATTATGTCTTAAAAATATATTTTTGAGTAAGGTGTCTGACTGTATGTTTAGAAATAAAATGGAAAAATTAATCTGTGTGCTAGAAGGCACTTTAGTGGCAATCCTTGGGGAGTCCAGGTGTTTGGCACACTGGTGGCACTTCTTTTTTCTAATCAGATGTGTGGTAAGTGTGTGTGTGTGTGTGTGTGTGTGTGTGTGTGTGTGTGTGTGTGTGTATGTGTGTGTATTACATTTACATTTATTAAATTTAAGAAATTTATTAAAAGAACAGTACTTTTTTTTTCTTACTTGTATATATCTTACATTTCAATAGATTTATGATAACTACTTTGGAGGTATCCTTAGTCAGTGGCAATATTCAGTGATTTTCAACTGATTAGATTTTTAACCAAATCTAATCTCCCTTGGTAGACTTGGATATGAAACTTTGAAGTACTTAGACAATATCCCAGAACCACAAATTTCACAGCCAAGCTCTTAGACTAGTCCTTGGGATTGTCTGCACTGTAATGTGCAGGTGCAATGCTCCTTATGTTTGATATATCCACAGTTAGAACACAGAGAGTTTCTTTGAGAAGTAGCCATATTTGTGAGGATGCATTTGAAGTGTTCCATAGAGCCACAGGTTTGTTAGGTCATAAGTCTATGACACTGGCATAAAGAAGCCATTTGAAGTATCCATTATCCATTCCTAGAGTTTACAGGATGGCTTCACACAGTATGAGTTCTAACATGGGTGCAGTAGGTTCACTCTGGGTTCTTTAAGCCCCTTACAGTCCATTTGTTCTATAAAACTTTCCAGCTGTAAATGCTACTTTTATAGTATTGTCTTACCTAGCAAATGTCTGTTGATTTGTGTAAATAATGATACACACATACACACACACAGACAAACACACACACACACACACACACACACACACACACAAACATACACACACACACCCCGATTATGCCTGTAGTAACTTCTCCTGTCTTGAGAGATAGTAGGAATCACTTAAGTCTCTGTTTTCTTTGCCTATTTGACAGCATAGTCAAAGAGAGTCTACAGAAGTTTTTTTCTATCTCATGGTCAGAATAAAGCTAGGAGTTTACAGTCCTTTACAACCAGGATGAGTTCCTTACATTGAGTATTAGTTAAGTTTCTCATGGCTGTAACAAAATACCCAACAAGAACAGTTTGAAGGGATGCAGTCCATCAAGACAGGGTTGTGATAGTATGTGAGGTATCTGATGGTAGTAGTAGTAATAGGAAGAGGAAGAGGAAGAGGGGAGAGAGAGAAAGTGAAAGAGAGAGAGAAAGAAAAAGAAGAGGAGGAGGAGGAGGAAAGAAGAGAAGAAGAGAAGAATGGTAGCCCTTAGCTTACTTTCCTTTAGTTTTATATTCAATCTATAATCCAATTTCATGGATGATGCCATCTGTGTCTAGAATGTATCCTGCTTTCTTGGTTAAAACTGTCTGAAAACCCTCCTATAGACACAACCAGAAGTGTGTCTCTTGGATGGTTCCAAATCTAGTCACATTGACAACAAAGAATAATTGTCCAACAAATTTCAGCAAAACTTCAGCTTTCTAGGCGTGTCCAATGATTGTTTGTTTGTTTTTGTTTTGTTTTCTGATCCCATTCTTGTTTCTGAAACCATTTCTAAGGGTAGGTGAGCTCTGTGCTTCTTCACAGAAGAGACCATGCTCACCCTAGTTCTCTGTTTCAATTAATGCTCACACTTGTGGATCCTCCTACTAACATCTGTTGCTAAGCATCAGAAAACACTTACTCAGGCTCATGGGTTGAAAGTAACATGACTGTGATTGGAGAGACAAGTGACAAGAACCAGAAGGGTGTGAGAATGAGTCAACATGCAACAAAACCAGAACCACATCTCCATCAACCAGTGCTGACAAATTCCATGGGATTCTGATTGAGCAGTGCGCTCACCCCGCCGCCTCCTCCAATCTGTCATGATCTGTCATGGATATGGAGGTTTGCATTCTGCCAAGAAGCTGCAGTTCATATCATCTCCAGACAACAGAAAAACCAGCCTTCCCCTTCCCCCAGTGGAAAAGATGTAAAACATTGAAGAGAATCCCTCCCAACTGTTAACACATTCTTTATACATGAATCAGTTCGGTTCAGCGGGAGAGATGAAATGAACATTCAGTGATACTTCAGCAATGGTGGAGCTAAGTTCTTGGTAAACACAATATACAGAAGTGATATTGTGCTCTGTTTCCTCAGATTAAGTATATCTCGATCTCAGATTTATACTGGCACTTTATGGCTTCTGCAAATGACTGCCTCGGTGCAGCAAAGTAATTCCACCCTGTCATATTTGTCTTTGGAAATTGTAACAAATTATGGTGATTTATAACATCAAACTCAACTCTTCCATTTTTTCCCCAGACAGCAATGTCGCTGATGGCGAGATGCTAGGCAATTCATTTATTCAGGGTGGAAGGTGACAGTGAGGTATGCTTCATCTGCTGCCATGACACTTGCTTTCCTTTGAGAGGACCCTGTAGACATAACTCAAGCTGTCCCGAGACGGATCTCTTCCTCTGCTTACCTGCATCCTCCTAATGAGGTGTGACTCCGCTTGTCTGTGTGAGCTGCCTTTTGCCCCGAATCTCCTTGCTGTAACCCTCCTGCTTGCTAACAGTCAATAGAACTTACATGTTAGACTGTCTTGTTTTAGTAACATGTGGGGTCAGAGAATGTGCGTGAATACAGACTTCTTTCCTCCCATCAAGTTTCTTTTATTTCAGAGTAAGGCAAAACACAATTGTTTGCTTAAGCCCCATGCCCATTAACCAGGCTCAGGAGACTTAGGTGAGTGGTTTGAGTTGCAGGTAGGGACTGGCATGCTTGGTTCAGTCCACTTTCCCATGACTGAATCCCTTAAAGTTTACATGCTGAAGTTCTTGGCTCCAGATATTGGTACCTGAAAGGTAGTTCCATGAAAGACAATTAAGGTTGATTGACATTTCAAGGTTGTAGGTTCCTGATACAAAAGAGAGACTACTATTGTTCCTTCCCCATCTTCATCAAGTGAAGATACAGGGACAAGGTACTGTCTGCAACTCAGGAAGAATGGACTCATCAGGAACCAACCAGCTGGATCTTGCACTCCCAGCCTCCATAACTTTGAAGAAACACATATTTATTGTTTCAGCCACAAAGATATGGCATTTTAGCATGACAGCCCAAGTACACACTGTGATCCTGCTTCCATGAAAATGCCATCTACAAATCTTGGGGATGATGACCTATTCACCACCTTGGTCAGGGGATACAAACAGTTGGAAAAACTTACTGGAGTTACACATATACTGTGGATATCACCGCCTCACAACAGATTCCAATATGAGAGACCTGGTTATATGCCCTCCTTGATCGGTCACAACTGTAGAATCTATCTTGTGAACTTATTTAATAAATAGCTACAATCACGTTTATCAGAATTCTGACTTTAAAGGAGCAGATGATAAGACCTTACTTCTTGAATCATTTCAATCAAAGTGGCAGCACTGAAATAGCTCTCTTAGACAAAAAGTTGGAAATACATTCATAACTATAGACAAAACAAAATGGCTGAGGAGTCATCAGTCTCATGAGAACACTATGCAACTCATTGTCTCTCTGTAGATCAAGTGGAGTGTAAACTGATCCAATGCAATGGGTACTTGTGTACCTTCACTTCTTCCTTCTCTGGACCAGTACTGTCTCCTCAGATATCTCCAATATGCTCAGCTCTGTTGCTGTTGTCAACAGCCAGTGAAGTGGGCATCTTGAGAGAAGTGTGCCCATTTCAGAGTGTGCAGTAGGGGGATACATCTATTTCTCCATTCAAGCACTCTTCAGTTTTACTAAATCCTAGAAACTCCAGAACATAAAAGATATAATTCATGAGTGTATGCTGGAGGAGATAGGCAAACAGCAGCAATAATTCCAACCATAACTATACTCTTGGAAGCCCAAATAGGCATTGTAAGGACACTGAAAATGTGTGGCTGACCTATCATGGAACTAAGATTAGCAGGGCAGAGCTATCATGGACATAGACAGCGGGGAATTCTTCAAGCAGAAAGAAGATAGGCTCTGTACAGGAGATGGAACCTGTGTGAAGGCAGAGGAGGGTGCAATCAGACATACCCAGAAAGTCAAGGTTTCTTGGGGTAATGGGAGTGCTTCACCAGTATGGGGAACATTAGGAGGCAAGACTGATTCCACCCTATTCTTATCTGGCTGCTGGTTCTCTACATAACACAGTTCAGCATTTGGCACTCCAGGTAGAGAGTAGGGGGGGACTCATTGCACTTCAAGGTCCTTCTTCATAAACATTCATCTAAATGTTTCCACAGTCTTTGGAACTTGTAGGACACCAGGTATCATCTGTAAGTGACAACTGAGGGGTCTTGGACAGGGAGGGCGAGAAGACTGGCTCACTACAGTAGTAACAGCAACAATGGGTTAGACATTTCAGGAGTCTGAGGACAGACATTCCTCTGTGGAGTTAGAGCTGACGGCTATCTTTTTTTTTTTTTTTTTTTTTTTTCTTTAGAATGACTGAAGCATGGAAACTTGAATGGCAGTGATTGAGCCTTGCTTCATGACATGCCCTGGTACGTTATTGAACATTTAAAATGCCTGCAGTTAACTTAGTTTGAAAGTAGAGGGTGCAAAGAGAGAAGAAAAGATCTAAGGAGAGGAGAAAGGATAATGAGGAGAGAAAAGATACCTATGTGTTTTCTTTAATATGGAGAATGTAGATTTGATAAATGTCACATACACATACACACATTCACACACTCGCACGCGCGCACGCGCACACACACACACACACACACACACACACACACACTGACAGGGACCAATGAGAGGGGTAGGAGGATGGGCCACATTAGTGGGAGGGGAATATGAGCAGAGTACAATGATATGTCTGTGTAATGCAAAGGCCATTATCTCTTTGTAACTTAATAGTGAAAAACATCGTGTTCTCAATATTACATTGCTGTAAGTTAAAATTTAAGTGTAAAGACCCATTCTGAGCAACTTTTAAGTAGTTAGACCAATAAGGCAAGGGATACCTTTTCCTCCCATGGAGATGTTAAAAAAACACAATATTACATAAAGACACAGAACACACAAGGCACAAGGCAATGGAAGTTTAATGCCTCCAGGGCTCTACTAACTAGCCAGTACCATTCTGCAACCGGGAAAAGCAATGAAAGGGCTTGGAAAGGCAGCTAGACTCCGAGGAGACTGGCTTCTTAGGAGGTGCAAAGGCTAACCTCCCTGGCTAGCCCAGGCTACTGTAATCAGCTCAGGAGGGCTTTAAAGGAACATATCACTGTTTGACAGTTTTGCTTTTATTTACAAGGGCCGTATCAAACATATATTTTACTTGATAAGTGGGAAATGTCAAAATGAGCCCCATAGAAAGTGGTGACAAAGGAAATCATTTCAATAAAATTACATAATGTACAACAAATCATGGAAACAGCCACATTAAACTCAGTTTGCATGCAACATGGCATTGTACAGTTTCTGACACTCCACAGAGAGGTATTGGGTCTGAAGGAACTACATTTAAAAAGCAATTTGCAGAATTTCTGTTCTTTTAGTGATTTGAAAGCAGTGATAATTTTTTTTTTTGGTAGCTGACAAGTGAACAAAAAACAATAATTGAATAGTACCATTTACCCAGAAGGCAAGCTGATAATTAGAAGTATAACAGACAGTTTGGATTTTATCTGAGTAGTGGCAGATCTGACTTTTTTTTTTTTAACACTAGGAACTAAATCAGGCTTCTATTCTCAAGAGCAACGAAAGAAGAGAACAAGACTTATTTTTCAGTTCTTCATCCCTGACTTGTGTGTGCTTTCTGGACCCTAAACTGAAGTTCACATGTCTGAGATGAGGAGGGTATATCTACTCAACAGCCTGAGGAGTAAACAGAACTTCTTAGTAGCCAATATGGACAGAAATCTAATGTAAGTAAAGTCAGTTTGTGTTCCCCAGAGCACCACGGGCACCACCAGTATCCTGGTCTGGCTGCCTTATGAAATAATCCATGGGAACAGAATCCCACCTGATCTTCCTGAAACAGAGGATCCTCACTCAGTGTGGATTCAGCAACTACAGCTAACAGTGTTTGCAAACATGTTTTTCAGCCTGGCTTCTGGTGGTAGGGCCATTGCTGAGAGCAACAATGTTGCTTTCCTACTTGATTTATTGTAGCAGATAGCTTTCCAGCAATGCTATATTGGAGTCTTCCCTCTGTCTCTCCTCTCTGTATCCTAATGTTGTAAGATGATGACATCCCCAGACAGCAAAGTTATGACATCAGAAATGAAAACCTGGAAAACTATATTCTAGCATCCTGCCTCACCTTCTCAGATCCTTACTGAAGAAAGTTGTACCCTCAGAACATTGAAACTTCTGTGAGAACAACTCCTGGGACACATGTCCTCCAGGTGGGTCAGCAGAGCAAACCAAGGGCTCTTTGCAATCAATATGCTAGAAACATGTTCTGAAATAGCTCTCTATTCCCTTTAATAGCAGACGCTGACAAAAGAGCCTGTTATTTAGTATTCCATTTTTGATAGCTCATTGTATCTAAAAGGAGATCAATTAAAGCTCTCGCAAACCTCTCAAACTTAATTGAAGGACAATTTAGACATCACAGCAGCACACAGATTTTGCTGGTCATTGTTGCATTTACGCAGTGTTGGAACTGTTCACGTCTCCCACAAACCCTGTGCCGATGAAGAAGTTTCCACGCAGAAAAAGAAATGTTAACATCAGAAGAAAAGTAAATGGTCACCAACTTCATTCTTCAACCAACGAAGGGAGCTTTTGAAATAAAATAATAATAATAATCTGAAACATGAGATGACGGAAATATTTGTGCCTACATTCTTCTGAATAACCAGGGACTTGTATTCATTATTTGTCCTTTGTAAAGGGGCAGCACAGGGCTAACTTATTAGTGCCAGCAGCAGAGAAGTATTAAATTTATAGCTTGTGCTGACACAAGGTGGCTACGGTCAGAGACTCAAGTTTAGCCTACTCAAGTCAGGTTTTTTGCCTGTATTTCAGAACCTAGCTCTTAAAGGGGTGGGG
>JADRCD010214374.1:0-22594 GCA_019843815.1 Montemys delectorum | reverse complement strand
TTTTTTTTGACTGTTGTGTCAATGTTTTCTATGGTGTCTTTGCCCTTGAGATTTTCTCTTCTATCTCTTGTATTCTGTTGGTGATGCTTGCTTCTATGACTTTTCATGTCTTTTGTAGGTTTTCTAACCCCAGGGTTGTCTCCCTTTGTTATTTCTTTACTGTTTCTATTTCTGTTTTTATATCCTGGATAGTTTTATTTATTTCCTTTGCCTGTTTGATTGTGTTTTCATGTAATTCTTTTTTTTAACTTAAAATATGTTTTTTTTGAAATTCTTTCATTTTTTATTAGATATTTTCTTTATTTACATGTAAATTTCTCCTTTCCCAGTTTCCCCTCCAAAAACAAACAAACAAACAAACAAACAAACAAAACCAACAAGAACAAAGCCCTGTTGCCTCCCCCATCCCTATGCCTGCCACTCCACCCTCTCCCACTTATGGCCCTGGCATTCTCCTACACTGGGGCACAAAACCTTCACAAGGCCGAGGTCCTTTCCTCCTATTGATGATCGAATATTCAATCCTCTACTATATACATGCTGCCAGAACATTCAGTCCCACCCTGTATAGTCCTTGATTAGTGGTTGGGTTCCTGGGAGCTCTGAGGGTACTAGTTAGTTCATAATGTTGCTCGTCCTAAGGGGCTACAAACCTTTCAGCTCCATAGATCCTTTCTCTAACTCCTTCATTAGGGACTGTGTACTCAGTTCCATGAATGGCTGTGAGCTTCTACATCTGTATTAGTCAGGTATTGTCAGAACCTCTCAGGAGATAGCTATATTTAGGCTGGCTTGTCCTTACTTCAGTCTCTGCTCCATAGTTAATCTCTGCCTTCTGTGGGTATTTGGTTCCCCTTTTGAAGAAGGAATGAAATATCCACCTTTTGATCTTCCTTCTTCTTAAGTTTCTTGTGGTTTGTGGGTTGTTCTTCCTGTATTCCAAACTTCTGGGCTAATAACCACTTATCAGAGAATGCATACCATGTGTGTTCTTTTGTGATTGGGTTACCTCACTCAGGATGATATTCTCCAGATCCACCCATTTCCCTAAGAATTTCATAAATTCATTGTTTTTAATAGCTGAGTAGTACTCCATTGTGTAGATGTACCACAGTTTCTGTATCCATTTCTCTGTTGAGGGACATCTGGGTTGTTTCCAGTTTCTGGCTATTATAAATAAGGCTGCTATGAACATGGTGGAGCATGTGATCTTATTACATGTTGGAGCATCTTCTGGGTATATGCCCAGTAGTGGTATAGATGGGTCCTCTGGTAGAACTATGTCCAATTTCCAGAGGAATCACCAAAGTGATTTCCAGAGTGGTTGTACCAGTTTGCAATCCCACAGGCAGTGAAGTAGTGTTCCTCTTTCTCCACAACCTCTCCAGCATCTGCTGTCACCTGAGTCTTTTATCCTAGCTAATCTGACTGGTATGAGGTGGAATCTCAGAGATGTTTTGATTTGCATTTGCCTGATGACTAAGGATGTTGAACATTTCTTTAGGTGCTTCTCAGCCATTTGGTGTTCTTCAGTAGAGAATTCTTTGTTTAGCGCTGTACCTCATTTTTTAATAGGGTTATTTGGTTCTCTGGAGACTGACTTCTTGAGTTCTTTGTATACATTGGATATTAGCCCTCCATCAGATATAGGGTTAGTAAAGATCTTTTCCCAATTTGTTAGTTGCCATTTTATCCTATTGACAGTGTCTTTTGCCTTACAGAAGCTTTGCAACTTTATGAGGTCCCATTTGTCAATTCTTGATCTTATAGCAGAAGCTATTGGCATTCTCTTCAGGAAACTTTCCCCTATGCCTATTTGCTTGAGGTTCTTCCCCACTTTATTTTCTATTAGTTTCAATGTATCTGGTTTGATGTGGAGGTTCCCGATCCACTTGGACTTGAGCTTTGTACAAGGAGAAAGGAATTGGTCGATTTGCATTTTTCTACATGTTGACCGCCAATTGAGCCAGCACCATCTGTTGAAAATGCTGTCTTTTTTCCACTATACGGTTTCAGCTCCTTTGTCAAAGATCAAGTGACCATAGGTGCATGGGTTCATTTCTAGGTCTTCAATTCTGTTCCATTGATCTACCTGCCTGTCACTGTACCAATACTATGCAGTTTTTATCACAATTGCTCTGTAGTACAGCTTTAGGGATTGTGATTCCACCAGAGGCTCCTTTATTGTTGAGAATAGTTTTCGCTATCCTGGGTCTTTTGTTATTCCAGATGAATTTGCAAATTGCTCTTTCTAAGTCTGTGAAGAATTGAGTTGGAATTTTGATGGGGATTGCATTGAATCTGTAGATTGCCTTCGGTAAGATGGCCATTATTACTATATTATTTCTGCCAATCCATGAGCATGGGAGCTCTTTCCATCTTCTGAGATCTTCTTCGATTTCCTTCTTCAGAGACTTGAAGTTTTTGTCAAACAGATATTTTGCTTGCTTAGTTAGAGTTACACCGAGGTATTTTATATTATTTGTAACTATTGTGAAGGGTGTTGTTTCCCTAATTTCTTTCTCCTCCTGTTTATCCTTTGTGTAGAGGAAGGCCTCTGATTTGCTTGAGTTAATTTTATATCCAGCTACTTTGCTGAAGTTGTTTATCAGGTTTAGGAGCTCTCTGGTGGAATTTTTGGGGTCACTTAAGTATACTATCATATCGTCAGCAAATAGTGATAATTTGACTTCTTCCTTTCCAATTTGTATCCCTTTGATCTCCTTTTGTTGCCTAATTGCTCTGGCTAGAACTTCAAGTACAATATTGAATAGGTAGGGAGAGAGTGGGCAGCCTTGTCTAGTCCCTGATTTTAGTGGGATTGCTTCAAGTTTCTCTCCATTTAGTTTGATGTTGGCTACTGGTTTCCTGTATATTGCTTTTACTATGTTTAAGTATGGGCCTTGAATTCCTGATCTTTCCAAGACTTTTATCATGAAGGGATGTTGGATTTTGTCAAATGCTTTCTCAGCATCTAGTGAGATGATCATATGGTTTTTTCTTTGAGTTTGTTTATGTAGTGAATTACGTTGATGGATTTCCGTATATTGAACCATCCCTGCATCCCTGGGATGAAGCCTACTTGATCATGGTGAATGATCGTTTTGATGTGTTCTTTGATTCGGTTTGCAAGAATTTTGTTGAGTATTTTTGCATCGATATTCATAAGGGAAATTGGTCTGAAATTTTCTTTCTTTGTTAGGTCTTTGTGTGGTTTAGGTATAAGAGTAATTGTAGCTTCATAGAACGAATTGGGTAGAGTACCTTCAGTTTCTATTTTGTTGAATAATTTGAGGAGTATTGGTATTAGGTCTTCTTTGAAGGTTTGATAAAACTCTGCACTAAAACCATCTGGTCCTGGGCTTTTTTTGGTTGGGAGACTATTAATGACTGTTTCTATTTCATTAGCAGATATGAGACTGTTTAGATCGTTGATCTGGTCTTGATTTAACTTTGGTACCTGGTATTTGTCTAGAAAATTGTCCATTTCATCCAGATTTTCCAATTTTGTTGAGTATAGGCTTTTGTAGTAGGATCCCATGATATTTTGGATTTCCTCAGTGTCTGTTGTTATGTCTCCTTTTTCATTTCTGATCTTGTTAATTAGTAAACTATCTCTGTGTTCTCTAGTTAGTCTGGCTAAGGGTTTATCTATTTTGTTGACTTTCTCAAAGAACCAGCTCCTGGTTTGGTTGATTCTTTGTATAGTTCTTTTTGTTTCTATTTGGTTGATTTCAGCCCTGAGTTTGATTATTTCCTGCCTTTGATTCCTCTTGGGTGAATTTGCTTCTTTTTGTTTTAGTGCTTTCAGTTGTGCTGTCAAATTGCTGGTGTATGCTCTCTCCAGTTTCTTTTTGGAGGCACTTAAAGCTATGAGTTTTCCTCTTAGGACTACTTTCATTGTGTTCTTTAAGGGATTTTTGTGTTTCCTCTTTAAGGGCTTCTACCTGTTTATCTGTATTCTCCTGTATTTCTTTAAGAGAGTTATTTATGTCCTTCTTAAAGTCCTCTATCATAGTCATGAGAAGTGACTTTAGATCCGAGTCCTGCTTTTCTGGTATGATGGTGTGTCCAGGACTTGCTATGGTGGGAGATTTGGGTTCTGATGATGCAAGTAACCTTAATTTCTGTTGCTTATGTTCTTAAGCTTGTCTCCCACCATTTGATTATCTCTAGTGCTCTCTGCCCTTGCTATATCTGACTAGAGCCTGTCCTTCCTATAATCCTGGTTGCATCAGAACTCCTCAGAGTCCAGCTGTCACTGTGATCCTGTGATCCTGAGATTATGGGTGTGTCAGAATTCCTGGGAGTCAAGCTGCCTCTGAGACACCAAGATCCTGGTGTGACCAAGCTCCTGGGATCCTGGGATCTTGTGATTTTGTGATCTTGTGATTCTGGGTATGCTAGAAAGCCTGGGAGTGGAGGCCCCTCTGGGGGGGTTGTAGGACTGGCCACTGAGTTCGTATCCAAGGTAAATCAGAGCAGACTGGAAGAAACTGGAGCCACTGCCCTGGGGTGGGGGTGAGGTTCCTGCTTGTCCCCATTACTCCAGGTGGTATTGGAACAGGAGTTGTGTCCTCATCCCTGATCCTAAGATCCTGGGCATGCTAGAGTGCCTGGGAATGGAGCCTCCTCTGGGGGCTGTGGAGCTATTGTGCATTTTTATTACTCGTTCTAATACCCATTCTTTTCTCCCTCTCTCATCTTTTCTCCTTCTGTCATCTTTCTTTTCTCTACAGATACCTTTCCCACATTCACGTCTTTTTATCTTCTTTTGTGACCCATTTAGTGTAACGAGAGTGGCTTGTGTGACTTTGAGTTTAAAATTATGCATTGAAGTCGTGTGCTCCACATTGAGTACACGACTGGAGACAATGACTGTGCCTTCCTTGAACCTATCAACTTTCAGCTGAGAGAGATAGGGCTCTAGAGGACCTCCTGGATGCACACATAAGTGTCAACAGACCCAGATGTAAGAAGGCCCAATGTAGGCAGCCATAGCTACTGTGGTACTGTATTTACAATGGCTGCACCATGCCCAGAAGATAAGATTTTACAACTGCCTTCCTATCTTCTCCCTTTAATGATCTTTCTGCCTGCTCTGTGCCCATAAATTTTTCATGTAGGCACAAAGATCTTGTTAAATTAATCTAATTGTCATTTCTACATTCAATATTGTCACAAAATTCAATAAATTGGTAAGCATTGCACTTTTTCAGAAGAGAAATATCTGATTAGGATATTGTGAAGGGAAGACAGAATAATGTAACACAATAATCACAGACCATCAACTATTCACATATATCATTAAAGTCTTAGGGCTAAGTCTTGTCTAAGAAGCATGTAAACAAGCAAGGTTTATCAAAGAAATGATAAAAGTACATCCAGAACAAACTGATACACCCTTGGTTTCCTCTTAATCCAGTCTTTGTGTCAAGTAAATAAAAACATGCTAAAGAGTGTTCCCTAACTTTGAACATTTGGGAACAGAAGAGCACAGCTGCCCACCAGTCTGCCTACTTTGACTGATCTCTGGCCCACTTTTCTCCTTTTGGATCCACCCTTTCCTCTGTCCTCTTTCTTTCTGAGACAGCCTAGGTGTCTCCTAAACATGCTCCTAGCTTTTCTTAACAGGTTCCATATGTGTGCAGGCTGTTGGCTAAAATAGCTCTCCTTTGTTTCACTGTTTATTCCAAGGTTTTCTGCTTTTGATCATGTCCCATATAATGGTCAAGTCTTCTCCTGGGAAAACAGTATTAACTTCCACTTGGGGAAAGTGAATCGCCCATGTGTAATTTCAAGGACTTTGTTTCTGTATTACGGTGCTTTCTCTCCTCTTCCATTCTCTCTCACTTGTTTGACAGTTATTAGGGTGATGCATCTTGGGAAGTAGAGAGGTATCAAAAGAAAAACAGAATTTTGCTATTTATCTGATACTATCTTTTGCTATTCAATATCCAAGAATAATTAGTATAATTCAGGAAATAAAGTTTAATTAGATCTGTGTCAGTGATTTCATTTATTGAAATAATTAAACTTTGTTTCCAATAAGCTCAAAGTGTAATCATATAATATTCAACCTGATCTTACTTCATAGCTAAACTAATTCAATTCATGTGTTTGTGCTAAATTAGTAATGCTGTCTGGCTAAGTCATCAGAATTGCCAGTATTCCTCAGATTTTGATTAATCCTTACATTTTATTGGCCTCTGTAATAAGATGTTGCTAATATTGATAAAAGGCCAAATTCTTGTTTATGTTATAGTTGAAAAATCTTTTCATTATTTATTTGGGGTGTTTGCCCGATGACTTTGACAAAGTATATTTCTGAATACAATAGTATCCAAGCTTCTCTTGTAATTTATGTTTCCGTCCTTATTTTTCTTAGCACATTTCAGTTTTCACTTTGTTTCTTGGCTTATTTCTAGTCAGTCCGTCCTTATTTTCATCATCTCTGACAGCACGGCACACCCAGTGCTTTATTAGAAACTAGCAAATGACACAGGCTGGGAATTCCTCTCCTTGTCACCCTACTTACATGTTCAAAGCCACTAAGTTAAACCCTCCAAGTTAAACATACATTAAAGGCCAAGAACTGCAACAAACTTTTCTTATCAGGCACTTAGACTGCTAGCTGACTTCGAGTTTTTGTTTTTGCTTTTGTTTTTCATTGACCAATTGTTAAATGAATGACGGGTCTCAAGTATTTTGCCTGAGATGGGCTTCCTGGTACCAGTGACAAGCCATCATCTCTCTCCACTACTCCCAGTTTCCCCCATCTCCTGTCTCATCCAGAGGCAGCTCCTTTCTGTCTCTCCTTAGGAAACAAATAGGCTTCTATGGGGTAATAATAAAGTAAAAAATATTTTTAAAAAAGTAGCATATTAGGATAGGACAAAATGAACAAGCAGAAGGAAAAGAGCCCAAGAGAAGGTACAAGAAACAGAGACCCATTCATTCTCATATTCAGGAATCTCATAAAGACACTAAACTAGAAGCTATAATGTATACACAAAGGACCTTGGATTAAAAAGAGAGAAGAAAAAGAAAACACAAATAAAATAAATTAGTAATAAGATAAAATTTCAACAACATGGAGGGGGTAGAGGTGGGGGATGAGCAGAGCCCTGACATGACAGTATGAGAAGAGATGGCTCCAAAGATGCCGTTGAGTTTATTTTCTGTTGACTGTCTAATATTGGGTCTGCAGCCTTCCCTTAAGAATAGTTTGTTTCCCTTGGCAAAAACTTAATTTTCAATTAGAAGTTGTTCTTAATTGGACATAGCTTCTGTGTTAGGGATGGGGCGTATGCCCAGTTCCCCTTTAAGATCTAGGACCCCATTTGGTGTAGACCTATGCAGACCCTCTGTATACTGCCTCAGTCTCTGAGAGTTCGTATGTATCCCAAATATGTTTATTTAGAAGGCCTTGTTTTCATGGTATTCTCCATCTGCTCTGTCCCATATATACTTTTCATCTTCCCTGTGGGGTACCTTGAGCAAGTAGGGAACAAGTTTTATGGATTCATCCCATTTAGGACTGTTACTCTTTTCTTGCGATTCTTCATTCACTTCTCCTGCCTTCCATATAAAATTCTATTATTAGCACTGCAAAGCTCACCACCTTCATTTGCTATACTTTAAGATACAATATTTTAATCCCACAGAACTGAGGAGAAAGACCATTGACAACAAATCATGATCAAATTCTTTAAAACAAATTCATTTATTCATGTGCATGGCATAGAATGCCTCTCCCTAAATCAGAGTTCAAGAGATCAGCATTGGACATGGGAAAGATAAAGGTTTTTATAGCTCAAGAGTAGGGAGTTTCTAAATTGGGATTTGGTCGGCAAAAAAGATGGGGTCACAGAAGCAAAACATAAGTATAACAAGTTGGTCATAACAAGCTCTTGAAACAGACATGTTTGAAAGTTGGGCACAACAACTTTTTGAACAATGGCACGGTTGTCCATTTCTGGAACAGATTGTACAGAATCATTTATAGTTAAGGTCACAGGTAAGGCATAGCCAAATTCCTGAGAAATAGAGTTTTAATCATAAATGGGAATAAATTTAGTTTATCTTTATTATAAGGTGGTTTCAAGCCTAGGATGGAGGGAGGCAGCTGGTTTATCACATCTCTTAGTAAATGATGACCTCTTATTATTCTTAGTTTTCATACATTTGCCCTAATGATAAGCATGGTTTAAACTCTTGCTTTAATTTTTCAAGACACTTGACTATCTTCTAAGAGACATTTCCTGCTTCCCCAAAAAGGGATTGAAAATAAAGCTGTGGATTTTAGATTTAAGACTGCTCCCATATTTATTTATATTTATTTTTCTTTGACATCCCAGGAATAATATTCTTATAAGAGAATAGGACTTTCCAGAGTATGTATTAATTTCACAGTGATTAGTCACTCCTACCTCCCCCTCCTCTCTCCTCCATCCCCCATTGTCCCCATCAACCTCCCCCCCACACACACACACCTAGTAGTGTCTGTCCATCAGAGGCTTGGATGAAACTACTTCAAAGGAAATGTCACTTTGGAATGTTGTTGTCCAGAAATTAAGTAAGGAGAATTCACTTCCTTACAAAATGCTAGAAAGTTTTAGAAGGTCTAACTTAAAAGAAAAAAAAAAGTCTCAAGTCTTTTGTTGGGGGGCATTTTGTACAAGTCTTTCATGTTTTTACTCCAGGGTTTCCTGCTTTGGTTGTGGTATCTGGGGAGTCTTCCATTGGCATCTTTGAGTTTAGGAAGTCATTGGATTTCTCTTTTCCTCACCAGTCAACTGTAGGGAGGATAGAGAGTCTTCCTCAAATTGGCATGCTTCTCAGTCTGTTTATTCAATTCTAGAATAAATTTCCTCAGTCATCGGGATATCATGTCACATTCCTAATTTTAATCTTCTCAGCTTGCACTTGATAGCTGTGCTATAGATTAAAATAGGTTAATTAATATTATTTTTAATTAACTCTTTGAAAAATCCATTTAATATATTTCTATGAGATTACTGAATCTTCTTCCCCAGTTTAGTAAGTGTGACTCAGTATTGTCAAGTTAATGCAACTACAAATTCCCAACCCTTTTCCCTTTCCTACCAACCTATTATTAGAGTTGTGACATAGAAACAGCCACATTGATATGGGTTTACCTTTAAATTATTGTCTTCTTTTTTGAGATTGGGTTTTCCTATGAATCCCTGGCTGTCCTGGAACTCACTTTGTATACCAGGCTGACCTCAAACTCAGAGAGATCTGCTTACCTTTGCCTCCTGAGTGCTGGGATAAAAGGTACGCACCACCACTGCCAGGCTTCAAACCCATAGATAATTTGTCTTTTTTTTTCATAAAACAGACACCTCAGTCTATCAAGCAATGCATTGTGAGAGATAGCTTTGAAAAGAAGAAAAATAATACAATAATAGCTTATAACCTAGAGAGACATTTTAAAGGGACAGACAAAATTAGTAATAAATTGAAACTGATAAATCATTCCTCTTTTTTCTGCAATGAGGTACCATTACCATCCTTTCTGGAGACAAACGACATTTCTTGGGCAATAAAAGAGCACTGGAAGTGCTAACAAATTCAGAGATATGGGCTGTGCTTCTTTGTATCTTTCTAATCTCAACAGAAGGGTGTGCGTGATTTGGCAAGAAATGACCCAAAATAAAACCCTCACATATATATTTTTTCCTAATTTAAGTTTTTCAGAATATCAAGTAGAGAGAATTTTAAATGTTTTCACACCAAAAGATGATAAATGTTTAAGGTGATCAGTTACTCTAATGGTATCATTTCAATATGTAGGTATTGAAATATCATACTATATCATATATGTCTTTTTGTATGTTAAATCAATTAGATTTAACAATATTTTTAAAATTCTCTTCTCCCACAACAGAACCTTGAAGTCTTTAAGAACTGGGAAGCTTTAGAAGGCTTTCTTTGAGATACTTGTACGTGCTGCATCTGTGATGTGGTGTTAGCTCCAAGCCAAGAGCCACATTTTTTGTTCACTATGTTAACAAGTCACACGGCGTGTCAATATTAATTTAATTATGTTAAACTTTGCAGGCTTCATTATATTAGCCCCAAAGCCAAGAAAAACATATGCTCTTTCCTCAGCCTTTAACCTATTACTCATGAATAGAAGACTATAGATTTCTTTCTACTAAAGTCCACTACGTTGTTAATGAAAAATTTTACTTCTGTTGTGGTTTAATTTGATTGGAATCAACAGCTGTTTCTTCTGAACTTACATTCAGGATGTTATGAGTCACCGTGTAGTTCTAGAACATAAAACTCTTGACTATACCTTTTGCTCTTGTTGCTCAGATGTCTAATGATGGGTTTAAGCCGTAAGTACAGTGTTTGGCACCACTGGAAAATCATCTTGTAATTGACAAGTTTACCCTGTAAGTGAAGAAAACTTAATGAATGCAGGAGGCCCTTTAGTGCTGCTTCGTGAAACTTTAGACTCATGTGCACATGTTTAAATTTAGCTGCTAATTAGTTTAAGGCAATGCACAACCATGGAAAAAGCAAAGAAAAAGAAATTGAATGGTTTTTGGCACTTTCTCTGGCAATTCGGTTCCTTAGCATTTCATGACTGACGACTTGTGCAAACAAGCTTGAGATGTGGAGCCCACTGGCACAGTGCTTTTCGTGAATTAAGTGCATGTTGCTCCTAGAGGCTCTGCTTGGGGCGCCTGTCTCACAGTGGGAGCAACTTACATCCCTCTGGAAAGGCTGTTGATAATTACTGCTTTGTCAGTCAGTGAGCTCACAGCATTTCACAAGATTAGTGCTGTACTCAAGAGTGGCCAGATTGTCTCCCCTTTACAGAACTCTGCCAGCTAGGAAAATAATGGGCACGTTGCTGCTTTAACAGCTATCCAGAGACCCCACATTAATTTTCCTTCCCTTCAGTATATTCAGTTTGGTACAATCCAACTGCAGACTTCCAGTGGATAGTGATGCCTAAACAAACGTCTCTTTCTCCTCTGGAACAAAGCTGCTCTTTTCTTCTTCAGTTGTGGGTTCAACTAATGATAACAGAAAAACCATAACCTCCTGTAAAATGTAAATAAATCAGGACCCAGACCAGAGTGCATGGATTAGGAGAGCCTGAGATTTACCTTGCAGGGAAGGCATTTGCCTCATTCAAGGAGAACAGTTAAATGTGACCCCTGCAGGGTACAAACAAATGACTATTGTGTGCTAGAGCTATACAGGAAGGAAAGATGTTTTGTTTTTTTTATAATAAGAAGCTCCCATGGCCTTTTTTTCTCAGATAACAATATTCTCTGTGTTCTGGAAGATGGAGTTGACTCTAGTGATTACCTAGTGAAAAGCTAACTCCTTATCAGTGTGTGAATATGCATGTGCATGTATGAATACTTGTGTGTGTGTGCATATGTGTGTATGTATACTCCTGTGTGTGTGTGTGCATGTGTGTGTATGTATGCTCCCGTGTGTGTGTGTGTGTGTGTGTGTGTGTGTGTGTGTGTGTGTGTGCGTATGTGTTGTAGGTGGGTACACAGGCTCTTGATAAAATGTTTTGTCTATGGACCTTGCTTGTATTCTTTGGAGATATTCTTCTTGGCCTTGGTGACATAGGCTATTATTAGGGCTTTGTTTGTGGCTCTAGTAGTGATTTAATGGGTCCCACATGAAAAAAAAAAGTGTTTGAGTTTGCACAAGTCAGCTTGTAGTACAGGTGTGATCTTTTCAGAATGTAACTTTGCAGTAACACAGTATGGATTTTATTTTTGTGCACTGGGGCATAATTATTTATTGGTCCTGGTCTAAAGATGTTGAATGGATCTACTAGACACGATTTTACCATGTCTGATGAAATTTCACAGTTGATGTAAATCATTAGGTGCTATTAATAGGAACATGGAAAAATAAGCTCTTTTTGTGCTTGTCTTAGGTAGAAGAGTCAGTTGAGAGCTGTAATAGTCAATAACACAATAGGATGGAATTAGAAAATACAGTCTATTTATTTAGGAAAAAAAATCACAAAACTAGGAGGATATGCCACAGGAGAAGACATGCCGTAGATGATACTTTAATCTTTTATTCTCCAGTTGGAGTTAATAATTGTGATTCTACGTATGTGTTATATAGGCGTATAGGCATATACCCACTATTTTAAAGAGTAAATTATCTGGGGAAATGGAGCAAAGAACAACAAAATAGCTTTTGACGTTTCTGCCATGTATTTTTCCAACAACAACAAAAAATCATAATAATTTAAAATAAAAAATATTTGTGATTCTAAATCCCATGCTGGCACTCAAAGTACTACCATACTGAGCGGTCTATGTCACCACCTGGTGGTCACATTATGCTTTGTATTTTAATATGAACAACACTAGAGTATGCTGAGATGCTGTTTAGGTTCCTATAGCTCTGAAATGTATTGTAAACCCGACAGTTAAATACAAAATGAGATAATTTGAAAGCATAGTAGGAAACTAACAGGTAAACTTAAGCTTGACAAAATCCTGGCAAATAAGGCTAAAATTAGCCTTAGAAGGTTCTTTCTTGAATCTTCACTTTAGACATGGTAATAGAAGTCAGCAGGTCACTTCCTTGGTTTTGCTTCTTGGCAGGTGAACTAAGAGGACTTCTGTGGTATAGTACAAAACTTTTTTCTTCTGTAAATTAAATTATCTGTATTTGGAGCAAAAAGGAAGATGAAGAGCTGTGATTGAATTTCTCATGGAATATAAATCCAAATTATAGTTGAAAATTTAATAAATTTCCCTCAAAATTATCTCTGGAAAGGTGTCAAGTTACTTTTATCAATAGGGCATGTATGATATTTAAATGTTTTTAGCATCATCAAAATAGATACAAAACATAGTATTTAATTAGCTACTTCAGGAAATCCAAACTATAGTGAATTGTAACATATAAAACATGGTGGCATATAAGCTGAAGAATTATAGCTAGCTAAATATCTGGTTAAATACAGAGACAGATATAAAAGAATCCTGACAGTCACAGATTCGGATTAGAATGCCAGTGATATGTGAGCTAGCCAGAAACACAGTCATCAACTGTCCAGGAAGGGAGGCCAACATTTGCAAAGTGTTCAGTTGGCTTTCATGGATGTCTGCATAATAGACATCTCAGACGTGCTATCTCACTGAGAATATGTCTGTCTGCTCTTCTGGCCATTGTGGTTCATCTCTAATAGATTTAAGCAGAATTAGTGTGCTATACAAGTCTGTATGAATAAAGACATCCTTGCTTTCTTCCATATATATCATCTAGGTGCCAGTAATTACTAGGACTGTTTGAGTAGACCCGTGTGCATGCATGTGTGCATGAATATTTGTTTCTGTGTATATATGAAAGAAAGGTACATTTCAAAGCTCACATGCAGATGAATCTTAATGTTATTTAATGTCTATGACAATTTTGTTTAATTTGTTTTCATTCTATTAACTGGGAGCTAGTAAAATAAAAGCCACCCAGTGTCTCTTAAGAGTGATTCATTAGGAAAATCAGTGCTCAGTGATTTTTACTATGGCTATTTTACCAAGTTAAATAAAGTGGAAAAAAATAGTGAAGGAGGGCTAGTCACTGTTAAAATTCTAATTTAAAAGGTCCCAGTTTACTATGCCAATACAAGATTTAAACCAGGTATTTTAAAATTGTTCCTTTAGGTTTACTTTGTATGTATATTGTCTGTATAGTGTTTGTCTCCATGTATGGATGCTCATCACATGCACACCTAGTCCCTGCCAAGCTCAGAATAGGATGACAGAAGATGGTGTCTGATCTCCTAGTTTACCATGTGGGTGCTGGGAACCAAACCCAGGTCATCTGTAAGAGCAACAGGTATTCTTAAACATTGACCCATCTCTCCAGCCTCATACTGGACATTTAAAATATTCTATGAACTCCTTCACCTTGTGTCCTAAGAGTTTTGATATTCCAATTGAATTTCACCTTTTTATCTTAATAAAACATTAGACTACTTGCTGCCATTTTAAAAATAAATATTTATTAATGCTTTGAGAATTTTATACAGTGTGTTTTGATCATATTCATGCCCAATCCTTTCCTCAGTTCACTTGAAATATTATTATGTATTCCTTGGTAAGTATTTACCAAGTAGTTGGTCAGTACAGAGAGAGAGCATTTGTAGATCATATCTATGCTTCCGCACTCCCCCCAGATACTCAACCTTCTGCTTCTTTCGACTTCTTTCAGAAATCCTAGTGTATATACACCCGCTCTCCCCCAGCTCTTCTCACAAAACCAAACCCCAAAACAAAAACAAAGATAAAAAACATACAAGCAAATAAAACACTGAAAATCCAAAACCAAACAACAAGACAAAACAAAACCAAAAACCCAAATATTATTTTGGAGTGGTGCATTGGGTGAGAGTGAACCAGTTTACGCTTAAGAGCCTCTCTTTCACCTGTCTGTGGTTCTCCTTGCTCCCCAGATGTTCATATACTTTCCTAGAGTTTAATTTGTCTTTATTTATGCCAATCGCTGGAGCAGCAGCTAATGCCTGATGACTTTGTCTTCTTTCTTCTAATGAAAGCAGTACTTAAAGCAGAACCCAAACCTACGCCCCCTCCACTTTTTAAGGGATAGAGAAAACATCTTCTTCATTTCTAAGTCTTACATAGATCTAGAAAAAGGGTTTAATAATCCTTTGTAGAGAGGTAGTTATTCATTTCTGTATATGGGAAGGTGAATTAGGTAAATCCCATTGTTTTTGTTGGATTGTTCATGCCTGGGATGCTGATTAATTGCTGAGATTTTGGTATCATTGACCATGATCGTGTGTTACATATTTTAAAACATAAACTATCACCTACTATGTATGAATGGGTATTTGACTCTCTGGACTTCATATATGGTTATGTACTACAAGATTCTCCTTATAATCCATTATTGAAAATTGCCCAAAGCTGACTCTGCCTCCCATCCAACCTCCTCACCTGCCATGCTGACTGAGACAGGCAGAGGAGCTCCAGACATGGGGAAGAAAACTAACTCTGCGCCCATTCAGAGAGAAATCCATTCAGTTGCTTTGAAATAGGAGGTCCTTCCCTGAGGGGTTAGGATGATGCCACCTGGGGAAGTCATGTAGGCTGCAGAGAACCAGCAGGTCAATTTTGACAAGAAATGTAAGCGTATATAATCTGGTATATACTTAGATGAATACCTTTAGTCTGCTCCGACTTTTTTCCCAGAAACACTTAGGTGGGTTTGAAACAGTTTTCCAGTATGTGGAGACAAGTATGTGTAACAGAGCCATACTTATTAGCTGTTGGAGTTCAGCCAGGGATTTTTTTAACCATTTTATGATTTTGGCAGGTGATATATTTGAATTCAGTTGTGGGGCAGTAACTGAAAAGTAACTGCATTTAATTTAATTGAAATGTTTGTCATTTGAGAACTTGTTTTGCAGGTACAGAGAGCTAACTAGTTATTTAATCGAAACTTCCAGAGTAATTTTGCCATATGATATAAAGCATTAAGCAATTTCATACTGGGTCAAATTATCTTTTCATAAAACAGAAGAACATTTACATCTGAGTTGACATTCCTTTACATCATCCCTTTGAGTTTTATGTCATAGTTTTCTTTTGCCATCAGATGAGAATGAAAGAACAAAATAATTCGAACGTTTTCTCTCAAGGCAACAGGAGTTCAGGGCAGTGAGAAAGCAGAGTCTTGAAAGCATAGCTTTGTAGACACATGGCAAGCACCTATTCTGGGTAAAGGTTTTGAAGACAATTTTCTTAACCCATGTTGGCTTCTCAGAATAACTCCTGGTTTGCCAATCCAACCCTGGGGTGGGTTGAGTCGGGTGAGTTCAGAGTAGATCACCCAAGATTACAAAGCAAGTTTGAAGCTTGCATGAACTATGTGGTAAAAACTTACATTAAAAGCAAAAACCAAGCACAAACATACACATAAAACCAGAACAAAACAAAGCAAAGCAGACAAACACCAGCGGCCAAGATGCTTGTTCTTAACTCCAAGTGAAAAACAGATTTCCCATGGGAGATGCTGTGGTTTTCTCTGTTTATTTAAATAATCCTTACTTTGTTACTAGAGATAGGGAAGGTGAGAGCTTATATTTTTATAACTGGATCTATTTCATCAGGAGGGAGATCTCCTAATGTTTAATGTCAGTGAAAAATAGCATTATTGAATCTACAGTCAAGTTTTTATTTAGTTATTTATTTTTACTCACTTGCCATAAAAGTGAAATAAGCCAAAAAAAAAAAAAAATAAGGATGAAACAGCAAACCTGAGTCAATTTGGCTACAACATGAACAAATTCAAATCACCTTAACCAAGGTGAAAGACACTACTGAGCGATGAGCAGGTGATCGTGAAACACCCCTGGAGGCATTAGACATTCTTGTAGAAGCCACACAACAAAAACCCAGTTCTGCACAACTAACCCAGAGCTGCCAGACAACAAAAACACACAGTTTGAAACATTGCTAGGTTCCAGATGCAATTCTCAGCAAGGACAATTACATCTGTTTTTCAATTTAAGCCTCAAAAAGCAGTTCCCTGGCATAGAAAGTCTAATGAATTTCAGTGTGAGAATGGCACCAGTGCTATTCAGATCAGTAGGAAATGTCAGCTAAAAGCACAAAACTGTTAAGGGACTTTGGAACTGTGAAGTGGCATCTGCCAAGGTTCATTTCCACCAGCTTGGCTAGAATCTGTGAATAATTTTGATAAGTGTAGATGTAATTTCATAATATTTCCTTTCACTGATTAGAAACATAGCTGTTCATACTCTCTAGAATTTAGAAAATAAGAAAAAAACAGAAATCTTGTTGTATTCGGGGTCAGGAGGGAGATAGCTGCAAATTGCATGAGGTTTTTATTGCCAGTATACTAGAGTTGTCTTGCATTCAGAACAAAGGCAACGACCAGGAACAAAAGCACACACACTTTTTATACCTTCCCAGTACATAGGTTTACAGCATGAGTTGGTTATCTCTCATTGGTGGAGCCCATTGTCTTTTGTTTCCATTGACCTCTGTGCCCCAGGTGAGGAGGAGATACATTGCACGTGGGAGGAGTGGGGAGGATCCACCCTCCCAGGGACGTTCCTGGAACCAGGCATTACTCCCCACAATCTCCTGGGGACTGATGTTTGCTTGGTAAACCTTTCTGATGCTCTGTCTTTAGGCTTAATGGACATTCCTTGCTCCATGGTATTTTTATAAGGTGTCCCTATTTGCTCAGTTCTTACAATCTCAGTGTTGGAACACTTATAGAAACTTGATAAGGTTTTACTGGACTTTGATTTGGTCTTATACACACATCAAATGGCATCTGAAATGATGTGTAAGTTTAGTATTATCTTATATCTTAATTTATTTTTTTGAATGGTCTTCAAGGATAAAATATTTTATGTTTATATAATATTCCTTTCCTGGCCACACCAAAACTTTTTCAAAATATGGTCTTCGTATATAATGGTTTCCATTAAACTTTCCTATAAAGAGTGTTTACCATAAATGTTGTTCCTATCTTTGGTAAGTTTTTTGAGGATACATTATTAGAAATAGAATTATAGATCCACACTTTTGAGTTTCTTGATAGGCATTGTCAAACACTTTCGGAAAGCTTAATGCTACTGGCTGAATTATGGTTGAAATCTCCCTACAAAATACCACCAGGACAGGGCTATCTAAAAACACATCCGGTAGTGTGTTAACTGTACAAAAAGGACTCTGTACAGTTTAAAAACAGATCTTACGCAACCTTACATTTTAATTTTTTCTTTAGAAGGAGTGAGTTGTGTACAGAGTGGTTAAATGCTTTATAGACAAGAAAAAAAATTGCACTAGAACCAACTTATTCATCATCTTCTTCTTCATCTTCCTCCTCTTCCTCATCGATTTCATCCACCTCCTCAGCTTCCTCTTCATTCTTTTTCTTGCTCCTATCAGCCTTGACCCCTCCCTTTTCGCTGTATTGGGTTTTCCTTTAGTTCTGTAGGCAGCAATATCCTTTTCATATTTCTCCTTCAGCTTGGTGGCCTTCTCATAGGGCTGCTTGTCATCTGATGGAGTGCTCTTCCTCATCTCTCCTAGTTTTTTTTTTGCAACATCACCAATGGGACACATGGTAAGACACTACACTAGGTAAAGTTCAGGGGTAAGTCCAGAAAAAAATCATAATTGATTAGAAAGACAGTGTGAAATTTTTATCTGTTTCATTTTTGCTGTTATAACGGTTAACAGTAACACGTTCTTAAATTGGGAACAAATAGCATATTCAGAAATCTAAGTTAACCACACTGACATTTCTCAAGGACATTTCAGAGTAAAGCTATTTGTTAAACAAACCTTTGAGATACATATATTTCCCACAAAGAGTTTGAAGATATTTACCATGAAAATAAGTTCAGTTCTGTGGTTGAATAGAAATTGTTGAGTCCATTCCAATCAGATAGCTACTGGGGCTCGGACTGTTGAGTATTTATTTATCTTCTGTTTACATTTGTACAGCAATATGAGAACTGGAGACCCAACCAGCCAGACAGCTTCTTTTCTGCGGGAGAAGACTGTGTTGTGATCATTTGGCATGAGAATGGTCAGTGGAACGATGTCCCCTGCAATTACCACCTCACCTACACCTGCAAGAAGGGAACAGGTAAGGAGCTGCTGCTAGGGCACTAAATCTGCCTAGCAATTGACAGCAGAGTCAGAAAGCCAAGCTTTCACCCTTGGAGGCACAAATGAGACCTGCTCTGTCCTTCCATGTTGCCTAAGGCTGTTTTGCTGTCCCAGTAGAATGAAAAGGTTTGTTTTCAATACTGTCCTCACTTTAGATTCCACATTTTTTTAAGATAAGAAGGTGCCATTTATACAGGCAAACTGTCCATAACAGCTTTAAGACATTGCTGCCCAAAGACCTGTAGACATTTTTTTTTTATCCCGGTGAAGTGGATACTAAAGACATTGTCAGCAAAACTGTTGGAAGCATCACCGTGTAGTGGGCAGTATTGTTTTTGTAGGAAGATCCTGAGCCCTTGGCTCTTGTTCAAGTGCTTCAGTGGACTGAGACTGCAGAGCTGAGGAACTATTCTAGAGGGGCCTACAGTCGCCTATTCACTACAGCCTTCATCCCAAATATACACTGTTTTTACTAAAAGCTTGATCTTTTCCCGCATTTGAACGTTTTTAAGCATTCCCTAAGAGGTTTCTTTTCTACTTGTAATTCATGGAACAAAACTGTTATCCCTACGCCTGTAATTGTGTGCCTTCAACATTTGATAAACAAAGACATTTGTAAAGGAAGCTTCAGGATGAGAATTTTTTAGATAATGTTAAGTAGGAAAAACAAAAACAAAAAGACAAATACCAAGAAAGTTGAGTTTGAAGTTTATGTAGTGTTTGGCAATGAATAATATGTTTGAATTACTGTAGCATGGAATATAGCTGTATAATCATTTTTCTAAAGCATTGAATATTACATAAGAGAATACTAATTGTGATAATGATTTTAAAGTGTAGATATTTGATTCCTAGGACAACCAAGACCCACCTCAAAAAAGAATACAAATTACCAATGCAAATTGCAAAATACATTTGAATAATTGTCTTTGAATTAAAACATAATAGAAAATGTGCAGTGTGTGTGTGTGTGTGTGTGTGTGTGTGTGTGTGTGTGAGATAATAATACTAGGCAAGACTTAACACCTACAACAAACTGTATTGGAGAGAAAAGATTAAGATGGACACAGCCTTAGTCTAGATGAAACTCTGCTACTGTCTACAGTTACTCTGCTGATCTCTTATCCAGGGTAGCATTTATCCTCAATGCCTTATCTCCATAAGAGCTTTCTGCCTGTGCATTTCCTCAGACCTTCTGCAGGAAAATAGCAAATTGAGCATTTGTTGTTTTTCTTTTCCTAGATAACAAGTCTTTAATAAACTGTTTGTCTTTACCCAAATTTTGTGTTTGCCTTCTGTGACCTCTGAATGGTCCCAGCATCATGCTTTTCATTGTTCTGTTTTCTAAGCTTGTTTGTCCTATAGCACAGTTTCACCATAGCAACAATGTTGACACTTTGAGCAGGGCATATATGTTTACTGTGATAGACAGTCCAATTCGTCAACAATACTTACCATCCTCCGGGAGATGAATACCAGCGGTACTCGTGCCTCCATAGTCCCTCCTCACTGTGCCAGCCAGAAGGCTCTACTCATGGCCGTAGTCTCTGGGGGAAGGTACAGTTTAGAAAGAAGGAAAGATGGTTGAGAACTTCAGTTTTAGAGCCAAGAAAATTTCAAGTAACATGTATTAAATTTCCCAATGTGGAATGAGTTTTGAAAAGATGTCAACTACTTCATTAAGGAATGGATTCTTCTCTCATGGCTCTAAAAGAGTTTTATAATGTCAATGTTGACAGGCTTTTTAAACGGTCTCTTAGATACTTCATATACCTATAACCCTACATGCACAAGTAGTTCTTCTAATTATTTACAGGTAAGATGCTTAATATATTGAAAAGCAGCATTTTGAAAAGAACACTTCCTGCTGTCCATATATCTTTTTGATGTTTCCGAGTCAAAATTCCTACCTGAGATAAAGACTTTTTTTTTTTTTTTTTTTTTTTTTTTTGCTTTTCCATGTAACATTAGCGTATTTGTTTCCAGTTTTTTGAAGCTTACATAAGAAGAATCATATTATATACATACTCTATACTTTGCTTTATTTTTTTTTTTTGCTATTCTGCCTAGTTGTTGAGATTTATCAATATGAATGTATGTTGCTGCACATTCTATGCTTTTGCTCCTGTGTAAGTGTTTCATTAGCTGCAACTACATTTTATTGATTAGTTCCCTTCCTAGTGAATATGTAGATTACAGTCAGTGTTTTTACTGTTATAAGTAATGTTTCTATGAATATTCCTAAACTTGCTCTTGGTAGACTTCCATGAGTTTCTGTAGGACATACTTCCAGGAGTGAAGAAGCTGAATCATAAGATCTATATATCATCATATTTAATAGCAAATGCCAAATTACATCCCAAACTTGTAGCAACTCCCACTCCCACCAGCCAGGAGTAAGAGGCCCCTGACACTTCACTTCTCCAACATTTGCTATTATTGGACTTGAGACATTTTGGGCCAGTCTGGTGGGTATGAAATATTATCCTTCTTAATTTAATTTGCATTTTCTTGGGTATCTGTTGACTACATTTTCATGTATTTAATAGTTTTTTTTATAGATCTTCTTTAGATTTCTTACATTTTTATTCGTGACTTTTTTTTATTTTAGTAATTGATTCCTTTCTCTTATTGTGATTTATAGGGTTCTTATTACATCCTCATTTCTAATCTCTTGACAGTAAATATATTCACCTAGTTTGTAGTTTTTCTTTACTCTCATATTATGTTTTTTGGGGAAGATAATTGATATTTTTTAACGTTACTTTGTTATTTCAGCTTTTTCTGTGCTTTGAAAAAAGTCTTTATGAACCCTACATCATAAAGATATTTGATACTGTTTGCTGAGTGTTTTATAACTTTGCCATTTGTGTTTGTGTGTTTAAGCTACATAGAACTGGCTTTCCATGTGTTCTGTGAGGTAGGGAAGCAAATCTATTTTGTCATATGAATATGCAATTGTTCATGTTTTAAGGCTGCCTCCTCTACTGCTCTGCCATGTTCTCAAACAGCAAGCTTATGTGTTTGGACTAATTCCAGCCTAGCTTCTTAGACTTGCCACTCCATATTCAACTGAATTATTTTAGCTTTTTAAAAATAATCTTTACAAGTAAATAGTTTTGAGGAAATCATGCAATTATTTCTTTAAAATGATAAAAATAAATTCAGCTCCTGCTTTATCAGTATAATACAGAATCTCATACAATCAATTATCTAGTTGATTATTTTAATCTTCTCTATCACCATCGCCTCTCTTTACCTGATGCTTACAGTATCAGGATCTTATTATAACTTTTAATATTATGATAGATCCAGTGTGTAGGTACAGGTTGGATAAAGCAGAAGTAAATTAAAATTAAGCCTGAATTTGTCACTGAAAAACAATGTATTTATAAATCACCTTCTAATATTAGATTAATCTAATATAGATTAAACAAATGTAATCATTAAAATTTTAATATATTAAGATATATTAATATATTAAGTATAAACTCCATAGCTACCCCCAATTTCTGGTGTGCAGGAAGCCTAGGTCAGACAGCCCCCATAACTACATAGACCAGGCAGAGTAGATGTGCTTGTGATAGTGACATGTGGGAAGTAGGGAAAGAATGATTAGGGATTCATTGTCATCCTTTACTACATAGTGAATTCAAAACCAGCCTGGGCTATATGACACTCTCTCTCAAACAACAGATAGATAGATAGACAGACAGACCTGGGGCAGGAACATTGTCCACTCTTCCCTGTTTTAGTATAGAATATATAGGACCATATAATATTTTATTTATATCTCAAAGTGCATGTCTATATTTCAAATCAATGGTTATACTAAAGATTATACTGTTTTTGTTTTATTTTCTTGTGTGTGTGTGTTTTTTTTT
>JADRCD010214372.1:7385-25466 GCA_019843815.1 Montemys delectorum | reverse complement strand
GAAGGGAAGGGAGGGAAGGGAAGGGAAGAGGAAGGGAAGGAAGGGAAAGGAAGGGAAGGGAGGGAAGGGAAAGGAAGGGAGGGAAGGGAAGGGAAGGGAAGAGAATGGAAGGGAAGGGAATGAAGAGAGAGGGAAGGGAAGGGAAAGGAGAGAGGGAAGGGAAGAGGAAGGGAAGGAAGGGAAAGGAAGGGAAGGGAAGGGAAGGGAATGGAGTGAAGGGAGTGAAGGGAAGGGAGGGAAGGGAAGAGAAGGGAAGGGAAGGGAAGAAGGGAAGGGAAGGGAAGAAGGGAAGGATACTTTACTAGAGCCCTTTGGGTTTGATTCCCATTTCTTCTGTGTCTAGTCTGGACCAACTTTTCAACAAAAGTTCACTGACTGTCAAGCTATGTGTCATGAGTCTGGTCACTTTGGTTGAGCTTGGCATTATCCAAAGACTTGACAATCAACTTTCTAACATTGTTCCATCCACTAAACATAGATTGTAGGCAGCCACCAAACCATCCCATAACAGCTGAATAAAGAGGCTTGGAAAGAATCATCAGTCTGGGTCTGAGATGGGCTGCTCAAACATCTGAAGTGAGACTGGAACTAGCTTAAGAAGGAAAATCTCTGAAGAGATCAAAAAGAGAAAGTCAGAAATGCCGCAATAGCCAGCAGTGTACTACTGTGTGGTAAGAAAAGCTGCAGTTTATAGAGGGCAGAGTCCTTATCGGTTACTCTAATGGTATGTACAAGAAGGAAGACAAGGGGAATTTCTCAAGAATGTTGACAACATCTGTTCTGGGATTGATGAACCACAATAGCTAATGTGGAAGATGATTTATAGATTTAAAGAAAATGATAATGCCAGTGTAACAAGACAGACTTTCCATTAATGATAATGGTGTGATTGCAGTGTTAGGCAGCTGAGAGTAAACTCACTTAGCAATGTTGGAGAAGATGAGGGCTTAGGCAACATAGACATGGAGCTGTGTTTTTGCAGCTCACGTTCTTCTTAGGGAAAAACTCATCTTGAGTCTTTTCCAAAGTTGCTAGTTTAAAATTTACAGGAGACTTGGAATCCCCAAGTCGTTAATCAGTTCCATGCCCAGGAATGTATGCTTCCACTGGGAAAGGGCCTGCTCTATCTGCAAAGGATGCTCTTTGTTTTAGGAGGGTGAAAGCTGACACTTGTCAAGAAAACCATCATTAAGCCTTGGCTACTAACAGGAATGTGTGCTTGAGGATAAGTCCCAGCGAAATCAGCTGCTGCTCCTGGAGTACAGGGAGGCTTTCCGAGACTTCTGGTTTGTGTCCACATTAACATCTAGTCTACCATTCCAGGGTCTGCAGAGTCAACAGAACTGGCAAAATACAAAGTCAGACAAATGTCTACATCATAGAACAAAGAATAAAAACACTACAACACAAGGGTTCATCTCCATCTCTGTCACAAAGTGCATGAGTGTAAATATTAAATAGAAAGCTGTATTCATTGGGGGTATACTATCCTTTGAATATACTAGAACCCAAATATACATTTCATTTGCACTTGACTCTTCTGAATTTCATTCTTTCTTTTTCTTTTCAGTGAAAACCATCCTTTCATAGACAAAGATGTCATGTTCCTAACTCACTATCTAAACAAAGCCGATTATCCTATTAATTTCAAGGGTTGATTCTCTTGTTTTGTGAGATATTTCCTAATTCTAATTTTCCTTTCACTATCTGTAATAAAATCGAATCACATGTTTTAAGAGAGAAGGCATAATGCCTTAGATGTTTTCAAGAGCAATAAAGACTTTATTTTTAAACAAAAAATGAATTGGCCCCTACTGTTCACATTATACTTATTTCAGTCAACTCTATATTCCCTCTGAACTTTACTGGTAAGTGATAGTGCTGTGGTGGGAAACTGGAAAATAATGACTGTGATAAGACACAAACAAGAGATGTAATCTGAATTTCCACCATCTAGGGTCTTTTTTACAACTTATCCCTGTATAGCAAGTATTACAAGTACTTTAGTGTTGGTAATTACCCATAGTTAAAGTTAATTCAAATTATCATTTCTTGATAACTAAATTATTCTTTAATGAACTGCAAGAATCTGTTCTTAGCAACATTGCTTGATAAATCACCCACTGCAATAGTGAGAATGACTTGTATGTATGAAAATTCAATTCGGGCTTTATCAGATAACTTTTTAAAATATATTTAAGAAAAGTTACTACTTGTCTGTCTGTCAGGCAAGTGTGGCTTTTTGCATATGAATGCAAGTGCCCATGAAGGTCAGAAGTGGTTGTCAGTCCCCTGGAGCTGGAGTTACAGGAGGTTATAAGAGGCTGGCATGGGTGTCAGAAACCTAACTCAAGTCCTCTCTAAAAGTAACTCATGCTTCCAATCACAGCCATACCTCCACACTCAAGGAATGGCAATTAAAAACAGTATATTGCAAAAGTATTTTCCTTTCACTAGATTGCTTTTGACTGTGAGATTTTATTTTAGGGCTGCTCTAGGTTTGGCTAATTCCCTGACTTAGTGGCTTGCTTTGCTTAAGGAAAAGCAGTTTCCCCTGAAGAAATCACACTTAAAACAATAACCAAGGGCATTGTGTCTCTGTGATTTTTGAAAGGCAGGGCAACATTGTCTGCTACCTTTGCTGACCTGACACTCCTTCATATCTTCTGGCTAACCCTGATTAGACACCAGAGACCATACTTTATGAGTGGCTGGCAGAGGGAGACAGTTTCCCTGGAAGAATGTCAGCACCAGTCTAGGAGGAACAAGATACTGGAAGCAGAAGGTGGAGAATGTGTGGGTTAGTCAGGCATTCTTGATAATTCTTCAAAGTGGTTCCCAGGTACCTAGCAGTAGGACTGAGTTCTTACTTGCTGGGTCTCTTGCTGGACTTGCTAATCTAATGAGCATGTCATTGTATCCTTGTTGTCTTTCTGCTGAAATGCTATATGTGTGTTTTTTGCTTTCCGTGTTATTTGACCTTTTTCTTGATAAAATGTAGCAAGTAATTATATATTCTGAATAATAATTATCTCTCTGTGTATTTCACTGGTGGCTTTGTCTGCCAGTGTATGATCTTTGTGCTTGCTTTGTTATTAATAAAAAAAATGTTTCTAGGGCTGAAATATCAGTAAGAATGCTTGACTAGCATTTGTAAAGTCATATGTTCAATCCCTAACACTGAAACAACTACAACAACAACCCTATAACTTAGATGTATATGTTTGTTTCACCTCCTTCACAGGGGTCATTTGTGACACCCAGATTATCCATCCAGATAGTAAGGAATTCTCTTTCTATTGAAGGTATGACTTATAACAATGGTGACGTTACTGTGTTTTCATCCTTGCTCATACAGTTTCTCAGGGGCCTGTGTCAGCTGTTACACAGCATTAGATGTCGGAGCAGAAGCAGGCACTTAGCTGTCCAGTGCAGTTGGGGGTCAGTGTGATTTGTGCACTTGTGACACGATGATACTTTTATGAGTAAATGTTGGTTTGGGAAAGCATACAAATTTTTATAACCATATGTTATGCTTATTGTTTTTTTTGTGTGAATGTATATTTAAATGTTTATTTCAATATATTACTTAATAAACAGAAGAAGTAAAACATTAATAAAAGCTCTGGAAGTGGTTTCCATAGTCTGTAAGAGTATAAGGAAACCATTCAACTTCAATAGTTGAGAACCACTGCTGTGTATGAATACCAATGTGCGATTCATAAATTCTTTTATTTAGACTTGAATGTTCAAAAATTAAATGATATTTACTTGTCCTTGGGAAATTATGATTGGAAGACAATTATACTCCCATATACATTTATGTGTTAATAAGGTGGAACCAAAACAAGGAGTCTGACTTCTCTCCTCTTTGCATTGCCTATCTACTTCAGTCAGCCATTGACACACAATGAGCATTGTAACAGCACAGATAAAACCAGAATTCTAAGTGGAGCTATATTTAGATCTCAGCAGGGGCACTCATTTAGGATAATGATTCAATTTCTATATACCTCATCATCACTGAGTTTTGTTTTGGAATTTTTACAAATCTAATGTTTAGTATTTTTGTGCAAATTAAATGTAAATAGGGGGCTATATAGATGCTAGTAACATTGGCATATTGTTTTATATTTTCACTATGTTGTTTTATATAAAATCCTCCAAGACCATACACTCAGAAAAATGAAAGTGAATAGACCAGACTTACAACCTACTAAATTACAATGAGATATTTTAAATGCCAATTAAGGTAGGACAGAGTGCTATACAAGCTGGCCAGAATGTGTAATGGTACTTTCTGTATGTGTGTACCCATGGCCTCAACAGTGCATTCCCCCTAACTTAGTAATGTCTTCTCCAGAGAAAACCTGTGAGAAAGATGTTCACTGAAGAGTTCATTATACAGTAAAAGAAAATGGAAGCCATGAAATATCCAGCTGTAAGAGTTACACTGTACCTATAGAGATAATATTTTTGCTGCTGTTTGTGTGTTTAGAGGTTTTACCAAACAACATTGAAATGTATTGGTTATATAATTGGGAGAAACCAGAATGTAAAACTATGAGCTTTATGATTTTAATGATATTAAAAACAAAACTTTAATATGGAAAGGGCAGGAGATACATCCAAGTTTTATCAGGGCTTTATCCCTGAGTACTGGCACGGCTTTCTTTTATACTTTGCAATTTTTCATTAACAACTCTGTACTGTTTTCAGTCTTAAAATTCTCACTTACACAAATCTTTGGAAAAGATTGGTTATGTTTTGTTATTGCCTTCAGGTCACCAAGGACAGAAAGAGCCTCTAAATGAAAGTAGAGACTAATCAAAGTTGATGAGGGGACACATCTGATCATATGTCTTTCTTACCAGGAAGAGTAGGATGCAGCTGAGAATTTCTTAGGGATGCAGGACTTCACAAAACACTGTCTGGATTCATATGTAGTAGGCTGTGTGTCTGGTTTTTCAATGTATGCTAAGAGGCATATGTTAAGGGCAGACACCTTGCTCACTACAGATTTTCAGCATGCTGAATTCATATGTGAAAGATTATTTGGTCAGTGAGTGTCCTTGGATATGTCCATATGTAAGCTAGGAATAATAATGCTCTCTGTATGTTATTGTGAAGTTCTACTCTCAACAAATGGAATTAATAGACTCAAAATTGTTATCACAGTGTTGGCACATAATAATATCTTACTGAAACTTCAGTTGTAGTGGACCTATTAAGAATTTAATCATTTAGAAGGATCATGGGTTCTAAAACAGTCTGTCTTGTAGAGACTATCTCAGAAAATAACTTAGGGTCAACAGCAAAGGTGTCTAACTGTCTATTGCTCCATGACAAGCATCCTAAAGTCAGTGTTCCCAAATAACAGCAATATCACTTTCTGTTTATGAGTCTCAGCGGCTACAGTTCCTTCTGCTCCATAGGCTTTGGCTTTAGCACACCTGGCTGGCAGTGGGAGGATGTGCTAGTGAAATGCTTTACTCTATGAATGCTAATTTTTTTCTGGTTTCTCCTGGGAGCTGAGCTGTGCTGTGCTATGGGGCGTCTGTTCTAGACCACTTAGGCTTTCATTTTAGCACAGTGGCTGGGCTTCAAGTGCAAGCATCTCAAGGAGACCCGGCAGGATGCCTTGCATTTTTATAGCTTGTCCTCACTAGTGACTTAGCATTGCCTCTGTCATAGTCAACAGTTCATCTAACTCTAAGGAGAACTCATAGATATAAGCCTGTGTCTAATATAGAAGTCACATGCCAAGACGAGCATAAGGGATTATTGTGGGCATGATTGAGAGGTGCAGTTGCCATGATAGCACTTAATTGATCTATAGACAAAACAATAATCTTGACATCCTCATCCATCAGCTGCAGCAGTCCCAAGCCTTATGTTAAAACTGTCAACATTTTGTAAAGAAATAGAGATTTTTCTTTTGCTATTTCCTTCCCTCCAACTCCTAATCTATCCCCACTACCTCTTTCTGTCCCCAATTTCATGTGCCCCCTTGAAATCCTTTGAGTCCATTCTGTGCTGCCAGTGTGTGCATGGTTGGAAGACCATCTATGGGAGCATGGGTAACCAATCAGGGGCTGCATGCCCAATGATCTCCCTCACCCAGAAGCTATCTATTGCCAATAGCTGCTAGATAGGGTGAGAGAGCTTCTTGAACCCTGTATCTATCCATGCTGGGTTTTTGGCAGCTTGCTTTTGTGTAGGTCTTGTGCATATAGTCACACTGCTGCTGTGTGCACATGTGGGCATTGATCTTGTCACATTTGGAAAACTTGGAGAAGACTTCTTTTTATAGTATCTATATCTTTGCTTTCTTTACTAAATGATCATTTATTACTATGAAAAAAAGCATCATGTGAAAGGAAAGAAAACACAACTCTTGTATGTAGAGTTATATGTAGTCTCTGAGCACAGGAGCTCTAAGTATTTTTCCCTGTGTGTAAGAACCTGTTCTACTCTTTTCTGTCTCGTTGTATCTAGTGTTGGGATCTTTACAATCCAAGAAAGAGAAGGAAGAAAGTAAACACATTGTATTCACAATACTTCTAGATTAAATATGGGGGTTCCTTAGTGCCAGCCTCAGATGCCCAAAGTAGCAAATGTAATGGTGACATGCCACTATCAGGGCCTGGTCCTTAATACTGTGGCTGCAAGCCAGTGCTGGTGAGTCTGTTGGGAGTGAGTCTGGACAGAGAGCAAGCTCAACTCATCTGTCAAGAAAGGCAGATGCAGGGAAATATGCCTGTGCATTTAATACTGATAAGACCCATGAAAATATCCTTGAAAATGAGGCAGAACTCTCCAGATTTGGAGAAATGGCCAAAGAAGCTCTACCACCAAAAAAAAAAAAAAAAAAAAAACCAAAACCCCCCCCAAAAAACAAAAAAAACCCAAACAAACAAACAAAAAAAAAAACTTTGGCGTTACCCTGGTCTTGTGCAAAGCCATCTCTTTTGAATTAAACATGTCTTATTCTGAAAGATGCCAAGCCTGGCCCTTTGGAACATTAACTTATCTTTGCAGCTGTAATTCATTTCTTCCCTTCAAATGGAAACACTTCATTTTCAAAAGGAAAGAGCGTTTCAGGTTTGAAGTGAGAATAGAATGAAATATGGAAGCGAAGGATTAATTTCAAAGAGGAGGAGGGCTTTTCAGCAGCTCAGTTCACCTTCAAGTGCACATGTTGCTTTGTAGATTGAGGATGCCCTCCCTGCGTGAAGTACCTGGTAGTGATGCAGGATGGAGTGTCAGCTGATGACCCAAAGGAGTTAATGCAGCCTCTCAAGTATATTAATTTACTGCTGGGAGCAGTTTATAGGATAATAGCTTTTCTCCTTTTTCCCTTAATGTAACTTTCACAATTGAGTACATACTACATTTCAGTCTAAGCTCTAAGTGCCTTAGTTGTATTTAGCCATTTGATGCTCTGACTCCCCAATCAGGAAGTTACTGCCATTCTCTTTCCCCTTTGACGAACAAGAACAAAGTGTTTCAGAGACTTGCCAAGGGTCACACAGCATCTCAGCAGGGGTTCACACCTGGGCAGAGCATTGCCCCAAAGCTCCCTGTTCACTTATAGGTTTTTTTTTAAGTGACAGTAGTTAGAAATTTTGCACTACATAACTTCAAATACCTAGATCCAATCACTGTAAGTAGACATCTGCTGGACGTTCTGTCAAAATTCACACATAAAAACCAAGAGTAGTCCTGAGTGTTCTAGAAGCAGGAAGTAAAGAATGAGGTCAGCCTGGGCTACATAGCAAGTTGGAAATGAGCTGGGGCAACAAAGCAAGAGCTTCTCAAGAGAAATAATACAAAACAGCACCATAAACTCTCCTACAAGGTCTGTGTGCAAAGGAAATAAAGTCAGAATATCCAAGAGATGCCTGTTCTCCTGTGTTCTCTGCAGCATTATTCAACAAGACTGAGATAAGGAATCAGCTTAACTCTCCATCAGTGGAAAATGGATCTCCATATGCTGGAAATCTATTCTTATAAAGAGAGAGAAATCTTACCATTTGGACACCAAGAAGAAACTTTAAGGATATTATGTTAAATGAAACAACGTGGTCACTAACAGAAATCTACATGGCCTCATGAATAGGTGAAATCTTAAAAAAAAAATTAATTACAAGGAGCAGAGATTGGAATGGGGGTTTTACTGGCTTTGGGGTTGGAGGAGGTTTACAGTGACAGTCATCAAAGGATACAATATTGCAGTTAGTACCTTAGTTGCCATTATGAGCAGCAACTTGACATAGCCAAAAATCACCCAGGAAAAAGACTCTCATCTGTGAGTAGTTAATTGTCTTTGCCAGGTTGGTCTGTGGGCATGTGTGGGAGGGACTGTCTGATTGTTAGCTGACATGAAGAGCCCAGTCTACCGTGGGAGGTACTAGTCTCTGGGCAGTTAGTCCTGTACTACATAAGGAAGCTAGCTGAGTATGAGCCTGAGCTAGCCAGCAAGTAGCAGTCTTCAGGATTCCGGCCTTCAGTTCCTGCCCTGATTTCCCTCAAGGATGCATCAGACCTGGAAGTAGAAGCTAACTTAACCCTTTGCTTCCCAGTTGCTCTTGGTTGGAATGTTATAGCAACAGAACTAGAGTAGTTAGGGATGAGGAGTAAGTTCCTAGGTATTTTACGTATTGTGGTGACTGTAATTAATATCAACGTATTGTGTACGTAGTAATCCTTAGGAGAATAAATTTTAAATGTTCTCAATGAAACATATGTGAGGTAATTCAGATGTTAATTAGCTCAATTTATATGTGTCTTAAAGAATTATGTTATACACAATAAGAATAAGTGTATACAATTTATGCTTGTCAATTAAGAAAATAAATGAAAACTACAAGCAAAAGAAGATTGAAGAGAAAACACAAGTAATAAATTATTGTTTCAGACTCTTTGCTCCTCACTCTTTACTTCTGGAAGCTGAGCTTTGTGGGTTTGGGTTTGGGTTTGGGTTTGGGACACAATGAGCAGTGTTGTTTGTAAGAGCTTGGGTGATTGCCCTGCTACCTTAAGGCAGTTGTTGGAAGGAGCAAATGAATTATCCGGCTGCCAAATCCTACCACGAGATCTAAAGTCTCCTGTTTACTGTTTTCTACTACTGTGGGCATACATCTTTTCTCTTAGAAAGGTATTTCAAGAATGCTTACCTTTAGGCACTCCTTGTCTTTGGTTCATTCAGCCCTCCATTTCTCACCATGTAATTAGGGGAGACAACAGATACTAGGTGTTTACCATATGGTAATACCCAGTGGACTCTGATCACTATGATTTCATTCATAGCAAATGCACTAGGTTGGAGAAGCAATAAAAGGAACTTTCTCTTGGAGAAGACAGAAGCCGTCAAGCTAAATGGAAAATGTTTGTCAGTGGCCACAGATGCTGAACAGAGCTGGGCAGTAAACTGTCTACCTTAAGATTTAATTTTTAATGTTAGTAAAACAACTTTGTGTGTGTGTGTGAGTTCAATCTATGTGCTTATGTACCGAGTTTGATCAGTTCTTAGGGGCTATCTTACAATGCCCATTTATGTTTGATAAGATGGAGTGTTATGGTCACTATCTCTAGAAGAGAGCTGTATTGGCCATTTGTAAATCATTCTATAATGATTTTGAGATCCTCTTGTTTTATTTCCAAATCTTACCTTACTGCAGTTGTCTGTCAGAGCATAGAGTAGTCCTCTGAGACACAAGGAAGCACCTTTCTCCTGTGGCTTTTTTCACAAGAGCTCGATTTCATGGTCTTTCATGGCCCTTCTGCAACCTCAGCTCCCAGCTAAAGTCTAACCTTTAAGTGGGTCCTGTGAAAGGTGAGCTATATACTCTTGCAGATGTAAGGTGTGTTAACTTAAAATTTCACTCTTAAATGAATGACCGAAGCCTAAAGATAAAGTGTCACACCTTAAACATGAAGCTACTGATTGTTCCCACATTCTTCCCAAATACCAGATACATGTTAATATTTCATAAGCATTGTACTTCAGTAGTCTGAAAATTTGCTTGGGTTAATTTAACCACTTTGGATGGGTCTTGAGTCTTACGTTGTTGTTAGAATGGTTAGTGGACCAGACAGCGCTTCAGAAACAATGATGGTTAGTGAGGAGGATGTGACAGATGAACTACTAGGAAGTGACAAAGGACCACTACTTCTCCCGCTGGTTCCTGCTGGCATTTAGGTGTCTCCTCTTTTATCCAGAGGCCATTTTAACCTTTTATTTCCTTTGTGCATGTCCTGTACATGTTTATTTTCTAGTTCCCATTTATTGACATCTCCAGTTATCTGAACATTTCATATCCTTCTGTAGCTGTTTAATAAAGGTCATGTTTATAGTTTCAGTACCGTACCGATGGTTTGCCCCAGTGGGCCAGGTGTCAGCTTCTGTAACATCCAATAGCATCCCAGAGCAGAGAACAAAATCTTGTGATTCCATGCTGGTGCAGCTTGACCTACAGAGAAGTCTGCAAAAATTCCAGTCTGATAATAATAGTAACTAGCTAATACTGATCTCTGTGGCTTTGACTTCTGTACTCTACACGTCAGCTGTTAGAGATAGGTGATTTAAAGAGTAAAAGTCCAGAGGTAGGTCCATAAATCACTTAGTGATTTCCTGGAGTCATATGCCCTGCTATTTCCCCAGGTGTGGTATATAAACCACATAAGGTATAGGTTCTTGGTAGGTAGTAGACTTTTGAGCTAAATATAACAGTTAAATATCTATCCTCTTGAGTTTTATTTAAGGATTCACTCAAACCCCACCCCTGTAATTGGTGTCTTAATGGAGATAGCATTTGTTTGCTTGTCTATTTCTTTGTTGAGACAGAGTCCCCCTGTGTAGTCCTGGCTGGCCTTTAACTCGCTATATTGACCAGGCTGGCTTTGAACTTGTAATCATCCTCTGGCCTCTGCTTCTCTAATACTAGGATTACAGGCATGTACCACCATACCTGGTTCCTGAGATAATTTTTGATTATTTTATTTCTTTGAGATAACATCTCATTATATAACCTTCCCTGGCCTGGTACTTACTAGGTAGACCAGGCTGGCCTTAAACTCACAGAGATCCATCAGCTTCTGCCTCCCAAGTGCTGGGATTAAAGTTCTGAGATAGCTTTTAAGTGAAAAAGAGTTTCAGAGCTCCAAATGAACATTATATAATCTAAATTAATTCCTGTAAGTAGTTACATTTTAGACACCTAGAAAAATGAAATTTGCATTTTTAGGAATCTGTTATATCCTGGGCTGGAGGAAAAAAAATGCAACAGGAAGAGAATTTACAATAAACTTGGTCTTCTTAAAACAAAGATTTAGCAATTGTGAGCAAGAAACAGATATTGTAGTGAATTGTCTCTTTCATTGTCTCTTTCACTTGCCAAAGATATGTACACATGAAAGCTATTTAATTAATCTGAAGAGCACGGTCATAAAATATATAAAAATAATTAGGAAGTAATACATTTTGAATACTAATTTTATTTATCTTGTAACTTAAAATTTAAGTGTACAAGGTAATTGATCTTTAGTATTTGGGTTTTTGATTATTAGTAACTTGATTGTTAGTAATTTGATTATTAGTAACCACTGTGCTTACTAACCAGCTCAGGCCATTCCTAAAATTTCACGGTTGGCTTTGAGAAACAGTAGGAACCCCCTGACACCAGCTTATTTATATAGACACAGAAATTCCTTCAGCTTAGCACTTTCCTGAGGGCTACTCCCTTGCCTCAGCTGCACCTCCGCAGGTAGTGTTTGTAAATCTCCTTCTTGGGTCTGACTCTCAGCCTGCATTGTAATAAAATCGTGGTATTAGGTAAGTCACTCCATCTGAATGTCGTTTTTTATTACCTATAAATAATAATGGTAATTCTGTACTTCATGCCATGTCAATCCATCTTCACAGCAGAGAACGGCAGCAATTACTCATTTTACAGGTGTGGAAAGAAAAAATGCAGAGTCTATCACTTGGCTTACCAGTAAATGGCAGAAGTGATGGATAGAGAAGGGCAGGTTGGTCCTCAAGCCTGCCACATTACCTCAATACACTGCCTACGCAAGTCCTTACGACCAGGGAACAACAGGGCATATGTTATGTCCCGGCTCAGGATAATCATAAGAACACCAGGAACTGTTGGAAATGAGTCCAAAGGAGAACTCTGTGATCTAGCTTGTTCAGAGCTGTGGCTGCACAAGACAAAAAAAAAAAAAAAAAAAAAAAAAAAAAAAAAAAAATCTCCTGGGGAGCTTTTAAAAACAAAACCAAATTTAAATGTTATACAGTAGCATGAGATACATATTATAGTCATCAAGCATCAAACAAAAACTTAGATGTCACCATCACATCCCATATCAATAACCAGAACTGGACATGAGTGAGTATGGATTATTGTGCTTAGTTTTGTTTTATTAAATTCCTCAAGTCATTAAAATGTAGTTTCTTACCTTTGTGGAAAAACTGGAAACTTACCCATCATTACTAGAACTCTCCTTTTTATAGACCTCTTTGCTTTCTTTCCCTTACACAAGATCATCACCCCCAGTGTGTCTACAAAGGAATGGGGTGTGGTGGGGATGGAGGTGGGGTGGGGGTGGTTATTCAAACAGAAGCAGTGGTTTAAATGGCTTTCACAGGTTCCTGCCAAGGTTGTAATGTCATTAGTAGGGAACTCTAGTCTATGCAGGCAACTTCCTGTTGCTGATGTGACCCAAGGTCTTTCTTTTTCTGGGATGCAGCCACCACCTCAGAGACACTATTACAGGGGAAGTTCTATGGATGGTTAATTCTGTTTACCGCACTATGATTTGTATACTTTGGCTCCATGATTAGTTGTACGATATAGCTGAAAAAATTATTGTCCTGAAATTTGTATACCTTAAAGTCAATCCTTTTAAAATAAACTATTTAATTGCAATTAGTACATCCACAATGTGTACCCACCACTTTGAATCTCAAGATATTTTCATTACCCCCAAAGAAATCCTACTTTGCCTTCTTGTCCTCCTTTCCCCCTAGCTCTTGGCAGCCAGCAATGTACTTTCAGATTCTCAGGATTTGCCGGCCTAGATATTTCACAAGAATGTAATCATATAGTATGTAACCATTTCCTGGTTCAAAGTACCTTCACATTTTAACATGACAATACTCCATTCTTTTTTGCAACTGAGTAATATTCTTTCATATGTATACACGTATACACACACATATTACCTATATATGAATTTCGTTTTCATAGGTATTTGGGTATCTTTACATTTTGGGTAGTATGACGAGTATTGCTATAAACTTGAATTTCTGTATATAAGCATTGGTTTTGTGTCAATACTTTTGTCTTAATTTTTCTTGGCTATATTCTGCTTAAGTCTTCTTTTTTTCCCCCTTCCCTTTCTTTTCTTTTTGTATTTTTGAGACAGGATGTCTCAATTACTGTTCTAGTGGTCTGAAAAGACACCATGTCCAAGGTGCCTTCTTACAAAAGAAAGCATTTAACTGGGGGCTTGCTTCCAGTTTCAGATGGAGAGTCCATATTCATCGTGGCAGGGAGCAGGCAGACATGGGACACTATAGAAGCAGCTGAGCTCTGTGTCCTGATCTGCAAGCAGCAAGCAGGGTTAATAACACTGGACCTGGCTTGGGTTTTTGAAGTCTCCAAGCCAACAATCCCAGTGACACACCTCCTCCAAAAAGGGCACATTTCCTAACTCTTCCCAAGTGAGTCTACTAACTGGGGACCAAGTATTCAAACATATGAGCTATGGGGGTCATTCTCAGTCAAGCCACCTCACAGGGTCTCTCCATTATGAAACTCATGCTTTCCTGGAAAAAACTATGTAGACCAAGCTAGCCTCAAATTTTAAGAGATCCACCTGCCTCTGCCTCTCAAGGGCTGGGAATAAAGACAAGCACTGTCATACTTGGCTACTTAAATTTTTGGGTTAAGTAAACCACAGAAGTGCCAACATTTTACACTACCACCAGAGATGCACAAGTATCCTGATTTTGTTATATCAATGTGAACATTTATAATGCTCCGTTTTACTATACATATAGTACTGAGTATAATACTTTATGATGTTTTTGCTTTGCATCTCCCTGGTCACTATGAGTGTCTTTTTAGATACTTATTGAGTTCACTATCCCTATATCTCTCTGAAGAAATGACTATTCAAGGCCTCTGATGTTTTTCACTACTTATATTATTGATGATGTGACATTTGTTTATATGTTTTGATATTCAACACTTATGAGATATATGATTATAGATATTTTATTTTACTCTGGGTTATATTTTCACTGTCTCTGTACTTATTTTACGCAGAAAAGCTCTTAGTTTTAAAGAAATCATATTTATATATTCAGTTTTTCTTGCTTATGCTTTTGGTATTGTATATCAGAGTTTGTTACCAAATCCAAGATCATGAAGATCTATTTATTTTTCTTCTAACAGCCTTATGGTTTTATCTCCTCTACCTCAGTTTATTATCTATTTGAAGTTTAAAATTTACATATGGAATTAGGTGTGTGGATATCCAGTTCTCATAGTATTCTCTATTAAAGAGACTTATGTCTCACTAGTGAGTAGTTTTGGTGCTCTCATTAAAATTCACCTGGTCAGAGATGTTTGCGTTTAATTGTGCACTGTCCATTCTATCCCTCATTGTCCTTCTCTCCAGAAGTACTAGATGTTTTCATTACTGATGCTTAGTAGTAAGTTTTGAAGTTAGAAGTGTGGTTCCTCCTGCTTTCTTTTCTATGTTTTCTTAATTATTTAGGACCCAATACCAGTATCAACCATATCTTTTTGCATCAAATTCATAAGCTGTATTGCTCTGTAGTTCTTGTTATGTATTGTGTCCTTTCTGGCATTGGTTCAGATCCCTAAACAACATAGCAAGTGTTTTTTTTTCCTTTTATACCATCCGAAAGAAGCTGAGAAGGATTGATGTTAATTCTTGACATGTTTGACATAACTGCTTACTCTTCTTTACTGGGGTATTTTTGATTACTGATTCATCTCTTTGCTTGTAGTATGTCTGTTGAGATTTTTTTTATCTTGAGTTAGTTTCGTAGTTTGTGTCTTTGTAGGAAGTGTTGATTTTACCTAATTTGTTTTTGTACAGTTATTCACAGAATTCCCTTATAATAGTGTTTTCTTTTTCTAAGAATGGTAATAATAGTGTCAGTTTTATTTCTGACTTTCTTTACTTTAGTAATATGTTTATTTTAGTCTAATCAAAAGCTTATTAATTCTGTTGATACTTTAAAATGTTCCCATGGCCTCTGTTGCTTCCTAGTCTGTGTTTCATTTATCTCTGGTGACCTTTTCTTTTCCTATCCTACTAGCTTTAGGCTTAGTTTACTCTCTCTGAAGGACTACAGTTAACTCTAATCTTTACTTTAAATGGTTCCTTCCTTCCATAAGTGAAGTCCATGCTTTCTTCTGAACAATGATTTTGTTGCATGCTATAATTTTAGCATGTCGTATTTATTTCCATTTGCCTTTGTCTCAAGATCTTTTCTAGCTTAACTTGTCATCCTAAAATGTATTTCAGACTTGTTAGTGACTTAATATATATGTGGCCTGCCCTAAAGATGGCCTTGGGGTAAGGATGTATAATGGCCATCTCTTCCGATTGTATTATACCTTTATCTTTACGTGGTGCCTTTCTTTGTCACGCTTAAGATTTTTGGACTGAGTCTCTCTCTTTCAATGTTAGTGTAGCTTCTTTTACTGTAGCTTGGGTCAATTATGGGAGTTGGGACAAAGGTTTCAGATGGGTCCCAGTGTCTTTGGTTTTCTGTCTCAGAAAACTCATATACACACTGCATTGCTTCCACAGGGCCCTCCCCAGATTTCAGCCTGCCATAGAGCTATGCCCTCGAGTGTCTCCAACACTGCTACTACTGCTGCTACTTCGTCCTCCTGCTCTTCTGCTGCAGCTTCTGCCAACCTATCTCAAATATTTTGTTGTAGTAACAAACAATGACAAAAGCCTATTCTACTTTAAAACATTTTCTTCTTTTAAAGATTTTTTTTTGTATTTATTTAATGTATATGAGTGCTCTGTTTTCATGCACCCCAGAAGAGGGAATCAGATTCTATTATAGATGGTTGTGAGCTATCATTTGGTTGCAGGGAATTGAACTCAGGAATCCTGGAAGGACAACGAGGGCTCTTAAGCACTGAGCCGTCTCTCCAGCCCCCTTCTAAGGTTTTTTTAGGGATTCTGACAGCCTTTTCTCTCCTGCATGAGTTTCCAGGGAGAGAAACAAAATAAAGTTTTTAGCATTCTTTTCCAAAGAATCCTCCATGTAGACAAGAGCACACTAATTCTTTATGAATAAGGTCTTTGCTTCTTCTACTTTATAGGATGGAAGTCCCACACTGGTTCCACTAAAGGAAAAGACATTAAGGTTGATCCAGTCAAGCACTGTAGTCTTTGTCTAGCATGCTAAATCTTCCTTGTGGTGGGTCCTGTGTGTTTGCTTAGTTGGTGTAAGTCTCAGAGTGTTCCCCAGAGTTCTGACAAGGTTGACTCTGACAGTTTGGCTTGGTTTCTGAATGTTTCTGTGGGGGCCCATGCTCTCGGAACTGTCTGCCCTGTCATGTTCACTGATGTCACTTGCAGTTTATTTTGGGGGCTTTCATGTAGCTCAGGGTTTAATTGAAGCTGTTCTTTGAATACAATGTGGGCATTTCCATATTAGGCACTATCTGTCATCTCATTTCCCTTTATTTAATTATTTATGTAAATGTGCTTTTAGAACTTGTGAACTGAAACTTGTTATTTGAAAAGCATCCACCATAAAAAGGTATATCTAAAGTAAAATTGATAAGTACATATTTTTGAAGTATAATCCCAATTTTTTCTTTTAACACAGTTTCAAATTAAATAATGCAAAAGGATGGTTTTAAAAAATAATCCTGTGCTTGTGTAAAAAAATATCTTGGCAGCTGAAAATCAATTTTAATTCCTGGAAAGAAGATTTTAGAACAGAGTGAAATATAAATTCTTCTGAGATTGAAACCAGTTATTTTGTTAGCTTAACGTTTTGATGAGAAGTTTGATAGTGTTGCCAAGACACAATTACTAGAGAGAAATGTAAATTAATTTTTTTGTCAGGGATTTTTAAAATGTCATTTTAAGTTTAATACTAGAATGCAACTCAATGCTTTACAAACTACAATTTAAGAATAATGTAGGGGGAAAGCATTAATATATAAGTTGTAATTGTCAGGTTCTATAGTCTCCGGAATTAGGACACTAAGCAACTAGAAAAGAGCATGACCACACTAGGGAATATGAAAGGCCTTTGCGTCAAAGGTTAAGCATGGCTTTGGATGAAAGTCTCTGATTGCTGCTCTGGGGAAACGTGAAGTAGCTCAGGGAGTAGTTTTTGTTTGCACTTAGGAGGACAGTGCACGTATAAGATAAAGTAAGCTCCTTTAGCTCAAAATTTTCCCCTTTTCTTTTTTACAAGAAGAGAGAACTTCCATAGGTTCTTTGTGTCCCAGTAAGAGGAAGTGGAGCACAAAAGGCCATTTAAAGGGTGAAATACCTATAAAGTTTTCTAAACTACTTACAGCCACTGGCCAGAACTTAGGTTTAATTAACTTTGCAGGGTCTGCAATGGGTGCGGGACAATAGCTAGTCTGAGGACAGAGTGCCAGCTTCCATTTAACTTTGAGTTTCCTGGCCCCAATCCACTGGTGTCACCACTTCACTGTTACTTAAAAGCAGGATTTTCTCTTTAATTTCCTTTCAGGGAGGCATATAAACCAGTTTCTTTTCCAAGGGACCGCCAAAGAATCTCCCTGTGCTTTGTTAAGTGTACCACTGCGTTGTCAGAGCAGACGTAGGGTAACTGGCAGCACATTAGGATATGATAGAGTACATGTGCAGCTGAAGATCCTAAAACTCAGGTAATTGTCAGGGAATTAAGAGCATTTACATACATGCCCAGCTCAGGGGGAAATTGCTGATTACATAAGAAACTGCAAATACAAAAATTAAATCTGTTTTTGTATAAGCATACCTAATTGTCCGTTTTTCCCTTTT
>JADRCD010214371.1:36777-46915 GCA_019843815.1 Montemys delectorum | reverse complement strand
GTGTGTGTGTGTGTGTGTGTGTGTGTGTGTGAGAGAGAGAGAGAGAGAGAGAGAGAGAGAGAAAGAGAGAGGGAGAAAGAGACCTTTAAGCAAATCTCCTCTCTAAAAATATGAGTTTTTTTCCTCTTAAAAACAATTTTGAAAACTCAGACTACCTTAGTTTTTGTTCCATATGACTGTAATTCTTCTGACTGGCCAGGCCTCTGCACCACAGCTGCCTGCCGACCTTGGTCTCCTCACTGGGCTGTGAAGGGCCATGGGTGTTGATTGAATGACCAAATCTTCACTGAAGTCCGGTATTACTGGCTCTGAGGCTGGCAGGTAATATATAGACACAGCCTTGCATGGTAGAGTGGAATTGAGAGCCAAAGATTAATGCTGCTCCTCCATCCCCCAGGAAATGCAGGTGGGATTGAGCCATGAGTGTTCTGTGGGGCAGGGGATGTGAATTGTCTCAAAGAGGACCCCTGTTGTGGTGAAAAGGAACACATGGCCAGCAGCTCCAGCACAGAACGACGTCCAGGATATCACTTGAATTACAGGACAAATCCCCCTTCCACAAATGGTTTCTCATCTTGGGCCAGGGGCTGGGGCATGGCTGAGCTCTTCCCTGAAAGCAAGACACTCGTGTCCTTAGGCTTCCCCCAGAGCATCCTGCACAGAGCATGTGAGCATGCTGAGCTAGGAGAAGAGAAAACGGAGGTGTCTGACTCATGTGACAGTCACTTATACTTGGAGCAAATGGTGGGAAATTCATCCCTGTGCGGCACCATGCAAACCCTCACTGCTGCTCACTACTGACAGCTGCACACCACTCTCTGCTCACTAGTCACAGTCCAGCGCTGCACATCCACCATCTGTAACCTGCTGCTCACTGTCCGTTGTTTCCTGTCTACCAGCCCTGTCCTCTCCTTCACCTCCTGTTCCCCAACACTGCCTCCTCTTCACTACCTAGTGAGCCTCTACCATCCACTCTCATCTGCCCAGTCTGTCTCCCATTGTCACCATCCAAACTCCACTCCCACTTCCTGTGCACCATTCACAATCCACCACCAAGGCTTCCCATCCTCCACCCCCGATCCACCACCAAGCTTCTGTCCACCATTCATAATCCACTACAAATTCTCCCTATCTGCCATTCACCACAAACCACTACTAAGCTTCTATCCACTTTCTTTTTTTTTTTTCTTTTTTTTTTTTTCGAGACAGGGTTTCTCTGTATAGCCCTGGCTATCCTGGAACTCACTCTGTAGACCAGGCTGACCTGGAACTCAGAGATCCGCCTGCCTCTGCCTCCCAAGTGCTGGGATTAAAGGCGTGAGCCACCACTGCCCGGCTGCTTCTATCCACTTCCACTGTCACTGTGCACCATTCAGCCTCAGCGACCGCTACCACCTGCTGTAGTCTCTGTGACCTGCTGTCTGTCTCCCTGTGTCTGCCACTCACTGTCACTCTGACTGTTGTCCACCACAGTTGCGTGACTTCCCTTGTCCACTGTCTATTTCCCACACTTCTCCGACCCCTGTCCACCCTCTACTGACTACTTACCATCCGCTGTCTACCACTTACTCCTTACACCATTTTGGTGCAGGCTTTCGAGAGTCGCTCGCGGTTGGCCTAGTAGTGGTTGGCAGAGAGATCCCAAATGGACATGGCTATGCAGAAACACGTATGATTCGGGGATACACGGGAGGTGAAGCCTGCCCAGAGCAAGTGCCTTTGGATTGTGAGTTCTAACAGACAGAAAGACAAACAGATGGACAGACAGACGGATGGATGGACAGATGGACAGACAAAACAGACCCGACTCACAGAAAAGAATAGGAGCTTCCTTCATTTCCATGTGAGCCATGATGATTTTCCATAGGGTGGTGCTGACCAAATGCCATCCAGATGTTCTTAACTTGAAGTCCTCTGGGCAGAGAAACTGCAAGTTCAGATGTATGGAACCCCAGGGCTGGACTCCATAGGTTCCATACACCCCACAGCTTCTTACACTGAGCTTCAGCCCCGTACGAGGTCACACAACTGAATGTGAGACGCACAAAAACAGTCTTGTAAGAGAGAAGAGTTCCTAAATGTGCAGAACAAAGGTTAATCCAAAGTCTGAGGTGGACTGAGCCCAGGGTGAGGCCCACAGCTCTCACACAGGCTGCACTATTGGACTGTAGCCTTGGTTCTGGGCATGGGCTTTGAGCACTTTGCGTTGCGAGTGCCATTACACTGCACATCACAGATGAATGCTGCCCGAAGCATGCAGCTCAGACTACCGTGTTATGAACTGAGTGTCTATGCTGAGCATAGAGCTCTCTGTTCTCATAGAAACAAAATGGTTTAATTACGGAAAACAAACACCTTCAATATTTTCCCACCCCCACTTCTCAGCATGTAGGTATCAAGTCTATCTTTGGATTGTTCTGTGTTAGAATGTTTGATTTTTAAAATTGACATTTAAGTTGTTGACTTGAGTTTCTTTTTTAAAATGTTAAATGAATTTGGCTTGGGATAAGAATGAAATTGCTAATCATTTCTGAGATGGCCCTAGACATAGTTTGTACAGCATTTTCGGCATTGACAATTATAAAATCAAAATATCAATCAACTCTGAAAAGCGTGGAAGGCACTCTGTTGTCCTGCCATATCAAATATTCAGCCAAGATTTAATTCTTATGAAAAAATAAACAAGTAAACCCACATCATTAGTGTGTAGATTTAGTAGATTGTAAAATTCTATGTATACCAAAGAATTGTTTGCAAATTAATGTCTTTGATTTACTGTCAGTAAATGTTTGATTGGTGCACCTGCTTCATATATGTATATTCCCAAGGTCATATAAAAATCCCTCAGCTGTAAAGGAGTTATAGTGAAGAGAAATCCTGGTGTGGGTCTCCCAGTGCAAGCCCAGACTAGCTGATCCCTTAACCAAAGAGACAGCCTGTCGCAAGGATCGGTAACAGCAACAGGCTCAGGTGCAACTTTTGTTCTCCTGAGCAGAAACCCTGAAGCCCACCAGCACTCCTGTTCACAGTAAGCCAGCTTAGCCTGCCTTCCACTGTCCCCAGTTAATATGGATGGTTCCAGCTGCCTCTACAATCCCTGCAGAGCACTTCCACCTCCTGATTGGCCAGGCCCCAGTCCACCAGACAGATACATTTTCACCAAGTATACACTCTACAATCTCACTCACCTCTCTCACCCGGGCAGCCATCATGACACCTCAAAACAGGGAGGGCTGCAGACTCCCTTTCACCCTAAAAGGATGCTGTCCCATCCATAGCTAGGAACGAGAGCCTGAGCCAATACCCCATGGGACTATGTGTGCACACTTCATGAGCCCAGTGTTCATCTCTGACTCAGAGCAAGACACAATGCCAGCCACCATCTTACAGATGGGAAACTGAAGCCCAGGGTCCCATCCAGGGTCCCAGGTCTCAGGTGGTCTGATGGAGGATCTGCATTCTTGCCACCCTTGAGAATGCTCCCTGTGACCCGTGTCCCTACATCACGCCATCATGGAAAATAATTCACAGTCATTTGGCAGAGACCTTAACCACTGAGCAATTTTAAAGTAAATGGCAGGAAGTGGGGGAACCCAGGCTCTCTGCTGCTGCTTTAGCTTTGGATAAAATGTCAAATGTGGCCTTGCCCCAGAGACATCTCTAAAAATAGCTCAGGAGGGAATTTTGCCTCAGTCAGAGCACAGGCTGCTATCAGCTCGTCAGCATGTTCCCCTAGTCAGGGTGGGGGTACCATTTCCTGGTCAGCACAGCTTGGCCCGTGGGTACTGGTTCCCAGCCACAGCATGGGCTCCACAGCATGGCTCAGCCCAGCTCCTGTTTAAGCAGGTGGTGTAGACCTCCTTATGCAGACGGTGAGCTCCGACCCCCCACCTTCCCTTTCAGTTCCTCCAGGGAGGCCTATTTAGAATATTCTATTTGTTTTTTTATTGTTTAACAACGTAGTGCACAAGTGCTCAACACACAGCTGGTGGGTTTGCAGACAGCAAAGACCCCCAAAGTGGCTGGCACAGAATCTGAACTCGCAAGCCCTGCCCCCTAGAGAAAGCCCCTCTTGTAGTCTCCAGCCACTCCCCAAAGAGAACCAGATTTCTGAACTCGAACCTTCTAGATGAGTTCTGCTTGACTTTATTTTTTTATTTTTATTTTTTTATTAGATATTTTCTTTATTTACATGTAAATTTCTCCTTTCCCAGTTTCCCCTCCAAAAAACAAACAAACAAAACCACCAAGAACAAACCCCTGTTGCCTCCCCCTCCCCATGCCTGCCACCCCACCCTCTCCCACTTATTGGCCCTGGCATTCCCTTACACTGGGGCATAGAACCTTCATAGGGCCGAGGGCCTCTCCTCCCATTGATGATCAAATTTGCAATCCTCTACTATATACATGCTGCCAGAACAATCAGTCCCACCCTGTATAGTCCTTGGTTGGTGGTTGAGTCCCTGGGAGCTCTGAGGGTACTAGTTAGTTCATATTGTTGTTCGTCCTAAGGGGCTGCAAACCCTTCAGCTCCTTTGATCCTTTCTCTAACTCCTTCATTGGGGACTCTGTACTCAGTTCAATGGATGGCTGTGAGACTCTACAGCTGTATTAGTCAGGTACTGTCAGAGCCTCTCAGAATATAGCTATATTAGGCTGGCTTGTCCTTCCTTCAGTCTCTGCTCCATAGTTAATCCCTGCAACTCCTTCCATGGGTATTTGGTTCCCCCTTTTAAGAAGGAATGAAATGTCCACCTTTTGGTCTTCCTTCTTCTTGAGTTTCTTGTGGTTTGTGGGTTGTTCTTCCTATATTCCAAGCTTCTGGGCTAATAACCACTTATCAGAGAGTATATACCATGTGTGTTCTTTTGTGATTGGGTTACCTCACTCAGGATGATATTCTCCAGATCCATCCATTTCCCTAAGAATTTCATAAATTCATTGTTTTTAATAGCTGAGTAGTACTCCATTGCGTAGATGTACCACAATTTCTGTATCCATTCCTCTGTTGAGGGACATCTGGGTTGTTTCCAATTTCTGGCTATAATGGAAACAACCCAGATGTCTGCTTGACTTTAAACTGCAACAAACTAGCCCTTTCCTGCCTGGCTCTCTATCACCCTGTTTGTGCGGCCCACAGGCAGCAGCTTGGGGGACTGTAGCTTCTACTGTGCCTTTAGTTTACCCTAGGGAAAGAGACTGCTGAGCTATTTGCCAGCTATGGGACATTAGCAAGCTGACCAGGTTGAGTTCTTGAGCTGTGGTGCGAGCCTTGGATGTGTCTTTGGTGATCCCGAGCTTGCATCTCTGAGCACATGGCTGTGAGGTACAGCTGCCAGAGCCCAGCACAGGTAAGACATGCGTCTTCTTTAAGCCCAGCAGAGAGTGAGTTCTGAGGTTAATTTCTGCCCCTGAATTTGGCAACTGACTAAAAGCCTTTGGATGCAAAGTGGAGACCCAGGAGACACCAGCCTGATGCTGAGAAGGCAGTTCATTGAGAAGAACTCAATGTGCTCAGGACAAAAGCGACATGGTCACAGTCAACATGGCCTATGTTCTTAGAGAGCTTCCTGGACACACAACAGATTCGCATTCCTAGGAGAGTCATTCCATTTTACAGGGAGAGAAACTGAGGCACGGAAACCTAAACTAAGGAAGGACACAGAGCTATAGCGTTGTCTGACTCCTGGGCCTGGCTCACAGCCACATTTTCCTCTTTTGGGGCAGGTCATGAAGCAGAGCCCATTCTGTTGCTGGCAAACAGGGCCATCATCCCCAGGACCTCGCCCAGCACCTCCTAGCCACAGTGTGTCCACAGACTCTTGTCGTCAAAGGCGAGCTCCAGTCTCTGGAGCCGGCAGAGATCAGACTGCTCCCTTACCCACTTCTGAAGGTGCAGACAAGGCCTTGCTTAGCTGGCTGAAGGCTGTGGTGGGTGAGAACAGGCCTGGGTGTCTTGGCTCATGTTTATGGCAGCTTGGGTTATCATTTATTTCCTCCCCGCTCCCTATGCAATGTCCTCTGTGGCCCTCAGGAGCGGGGCCAGGCAAGGCTGTGCTATCTTGTCACCTGGACCTGTAGCTGTGCCTTCAAAGCCGTAGATGGGCAGAAGGGATTCTACAGGGTGTGAGGGGCCCCAGGACCTAAGCCCAGATTTCTCCTGGAGATGTGCCCTGTGCCTCCTCAGTAGAAGATTAGAAGCAGCTAGACTCTCATCTATGAACTCAGTAAAAACATGGAAGGGCCTCCATTCCTTTTCTGATACCTGGTGTCACATTCATTAAAGTTTAATTTGATCTTTTTAAATATCCCATTAAGACAATTCCATCTCAGAATGGAACGGTTATGGTTAGCATAAATCTGCCCCACACGCGGCGACTTCGTTTATATTGGCTTTTATTTAACTGGGTAAAAGGTAATTTGTTTTTTTATTAATTGATTCATTTTCCCCTCCACTGGGGTAGCCTCCTCAGTCCTCATGCTGCACACATGGACGTCCCTCCCCACGGCAGGCAGCTGCCCTCTCTGCCATCAGTGATGACTGCAAGGTGCAGGCAGCCTGGTAGAGACCTCGTCTAGTTTCAGGCGACCTTGGCCGATTGATTAGTCAGACTGTCCTCTGAGGGAAGCGGGACCCTTTCACACTCTGCTTTAAGCTGTGGGAAATTGTACATGAAACTGGTGGCTTTTGGGCAGAACACAGGTGTCAGGACACCAGCTGGCAGCTTCCACAGCCATACACAGGGTAGATACAGCCTCCACGTTGCCCTCACCTCCTCCACTGAGCCTCCCTTCCCCCAGCTATCAGTGGCCTGGCTTGGTCTGCTCAGTCTTTCTCCCAAACAACAAATATGGGGCTGTGCCTCAGTTCTCCCCCAACCCCCCCGCCTCCCTAGTTAACTCATCTCTTCTTGCCTTGTCTCAAGCCATGACGTGTCTCCGCAGGAAACTCCCTTCCTGGACTGGCAAATGCTGGGGGCTTCTTAGTGAGCCCAGAACCCACCACATGCACCACCCCAGGCAAACCTCCCTTCCACCAGGCTTGTTTGCAAGCGCCCGCCCTCGGAGCAGGGGACTCGCACCCAGAGGCTCTTCCCTCCACTCCCCTGCATTGCGGAGAAGATACCACCCTCCCCTCTCTTGGCTTCTAAAACTCTCTCATAGACCACACAGGAGCCATTTCTCCTCCTAGTAGCTTGCCGGTTAGGACCAAATTGTATTTGATGAGTACCTAGGCAGACAGGTGTCAGATGTGGGGGATAGACAATGGAAAATGGCTTCCCACGAGTTCCCTTTGCAACAAGCATCTGGCGTAGCAGGGTTCTGAGAGGTCTCGTCACCTCATAGTGTCGTTCCTTTCCTTAGCAGAAAGACCCTGTCATTCTATACAGAATAGTTACATCTGTCTGTGTCCCTGTGTGGGGTACATGTGTGTTCATATGTGTTTTGAATCAGGGTCTCTCCCTGAACCTGGAGTTCGTTGGTTGCCTAGACCGACTGACTGTCCATTCAACCCCAGGGAACCTCCTAGCTCCATCTCCACAACACTGATATTGCAGGCACATGTGCAGCTTTTTACACAGGTACTTGAATTTCTTCATGCTTGTCTGACTGAGCTATCACCCCAGCACAAAATGTCTATTGTTGGAAAAATGTATTTAATGGTAATATCTGTTCTAGGTATTTTGTTACCATGACAAACTATCTGACAGGGGCTGGAGAGATGGCTCAGCAGTCAAGAGCACCGGCTGTGCTCCCAGAGGTCCAGAGTTAGGTTTCCAGTATCCCCTTAGCTGCTCACAAGCATCTAGAACTCCAGCCCTAGGGCATCCGATGCCATGTTCTGGCCTCCGTGGGCATTGTGTGTATATGGTGCATAGACAAAACACTTATGCAAATAAGAGTAGTTATTATTATGACTATAATATTTTTAAATATATCTAATGGAGGCAGCTGAAGGGAGGAAACATTTATTTTGGCTCACAGTTTGAGGGGATTCGGTTCTTGGTGTCCGAGGCAGATGTGGTACTTGTGTAGTTCGTCTGTGGCTGTGCAGCAGGAGGCAGACGTTCCTCCACCTCGGTGAGCCAAGACGCCCTCGGAGGAGCTGATTCCACTTCTGCCAGCTTACCCAGGCATCTCAAAGCTTTCACAACCCCACGCCAAGCAGCACCCACATCTGGGGGTAGACCAAAGCACTCAAAAATGTGAAGCTGACAGGGACATTCTGGTCTAGAACTTTGCAAACAGCTACTGATAGGCATGTGCCAGGGTGAACCAGACACTTCGCTTGCATTGTCCCCTTGAAGAAGTAAGAAGTCTAGAAAACTCAGTTTCATTATTAGCTTGGAGATGAAGAGGCAGCTTTGGCTTGAACTTGGAGACGAGCTATCTGCAAGGCTGGCGTCGGCCCCATGCGTTGCGCCTCATCGCCTCCTGCAGCAGAGACACACAGGTCCCCAACATGTAAATACTGATGCTGGTGTGAGCATTGCTGCGGCACTGTGTGCCTCTGGCCCTGTGTGGCTCTGGCACTGTGTGGCTCTGGCATTACAGCATTATGTGGGCCCAGCATGACATCGCACCAACATTAGGTGGCACCCACCCACCCCTGGCATTATGTGGTCCTGGCGTGACGTGGCCCTTCAGCATTTCGTGGTCACGGCATTACGCTTGCATGTGAATACCACAGAATGGTAATTGGACAAATGGTTCTCTGTGGCTCCCATAATGACACTTTCCATGTATGCTGCGCTTTAAACTCTTTTCAAAGCTTTCTCATCTCCATTATTCTGTTTAATCCAGCTAATTGAACTTGAATTGGAACAAAGAAAAACACTGATAAATTAATTAAATCTCTGCCTTTTATGGAGGGCAGAGGGACAGGAAGCACAGCTTGTGGCTGCTGTTGGCGAGTGCCTATTGCAGTGACACAGAACAGCGAGATGGCCCCGCCCTCCCACTTCTGACGATTCCCGTGGAAGGAGAGGAAGAAAGAATAAAGTTGGATTGGTGCTTTAATTTGAGATTCCTGAGGCTAAAGCTTTCTTGTTTTCCTTCTCTTTCTCTGGTCGCCTTTTCTACACAATGCCAGAATAATTTTCTGAATAGTTTGTGGTGGGTTTTCTGCTTGAACATATGCTATAATAAATCTTGGCCTGAGAGATTCAAAGACAGAAGTCAGAGTTTCTCGCAGTTGGCCTTGCCTGTATAAGGGCCTGACTGGCGGGAGTGTTCTGAGCTCTGGGAGACCCCCCCCCCCCCCCCCGCCAGTACCCCATAGGATGACACCATCCCTGCCATGCCCAGGAGTGACAGTCAAATGTCTCCAAGTCTGGCCAGATTGTCCCCAGGCAGGGAGGACAGAAGATGGGCCTCCTGTTGAGAAGAGCTAACCCTGAGATTAGCCTGCAAAGCCAGGCCCTCTGTGTGTGGATCTGTGGTGTGGGCAGGGCTAGGGTAGGGCATCTCTACAGAGCGGGTGGGTAGGTCTGCTGTTAAGACCCACTGGCTGCCTAAGTCAGCTTTTCTGTAATGTAGATAATATTTCCATGTCAGTTTGCTGGCCCTGTTCTGTGGAGCAGCTGAAGCCCAGCTCTGCCTTCATAAGACTATTCCAGAAAATCCTTAATTTGAGGAAGCGATACCTCAGAGGTGGGTGTTGAGACACGCCCAGAAACGGCTTCTTTAATCACGCTGAGGTTGGCTGTTCCTGACCTCTCCTCCTACAGTGGGATCCTCCTGGGCCTCTCCCTAGTAGATGAGTCGTACAGAGACAACTTTAGTTACATCCCTTGATCCAGGCACACTACTGGCCAGAGGCTTATCCTACATTAGGCCAAGGCAAAAGGTTCTCTTTCGTAGGAAGGAGGAGCCCTTGGGTGATCTGTATCAAATCAAGGCTACATCTGCCCCCTGAGCTCCCCTGAGCTCCGTGGCAAGACCAGTGCAGTGGGGACAGGGCTGTGCTGACAGAGGAGCATCTCACCACAGGCTGCATGGTCAGCGTCTACCTTCAGACAGATGCTAAGAAGACCAAGAGTAGGCCAAATCAGTCATGATATTTGTGTATATTTAGAGTATTTGTGTAACACACATAGGAAGGTTGTGTGTGTGTGCGTGTGTGTGTGTGTGTGTG
>JADRCD010214371.1:9059-27045 GCA_019843815.1 Montemys delectorum | reverse complement strand
GGGGGTGGAGCTGAGTCAGCTTGTGGGTGGTATGGCAAGCCAAAGGGACATGCCAGGGGAACTCCAGGAAAAGTGAGCTGGTTACCCTCACACAGAAAAGCAAGTGCATTTTACCATAAATTATATAATTTAACTGCATTAATTCATTCTCAGCACAAATATTCTTGTTCCATGGAAACTGCTTGCATTACATATACGTTAAATATCTGATCCGACATACAGCATTCAGTCAGTTCATTCCTTATTACCAGTATGACAACCACTTTCAAAGTCAGTCTGGTCGGCCACCGCCATCTGCTGTGAAGTCAGCAAAGCATGCGCCTAGCACTCCCACCCAACAGGGGTTTGTAGTGTGAAACTACCTGGCCCTTGGTTCTTACTTCAAAACCACATTAATGAATAATCACTCAAATGTTTCCCTTAAAGAAGAGATCTGAATGGACTAGTTAGCCCATAACCAGCACAGCTGACCTCCCCGCCCTGCTTGTGCAGGTCCCTTTGCAGCCCAGGATGCCAGGAAGCTCGTGGCTCAAGGGAAACAAATGAGACTGGCTGAGGTAGCATCTACACAGAGTAAGTTGTAGCCCTAACATCAGGCTTGGGGAGAAAATCAATTTGTAACTGTCCAGGAAAGCTTTTTAAAAGCGTGTTTTCAGGACTAAGTCATCAAGAAGGAAGTGATGATGTAATTCATGGGGCCCAGTGTAGCATAAAATGACAATGTTCTTGTTCAGGTCACATTGAGAATTTCAAGATGGCAATAGCAGAGTCCCTGAGGCAGCCAGCCCTGCAGACCCTGCACACTACAGGGTTGTGGACGTGGCACTATCTGGACACCCTGGCACTGACCGGCATCCCTTCCCAGTGTCCTGCTCCATTAGAAACTTTCTGCCTTCTAGGTGAGCAACCAGAGAAAGGGGGGGGGGGGTCTTCACAGTCACCCACACTTCTGCCGCAGGGACCATGCAGTCTCCACAGTCTCCATAGATGGAGACCATCCAGGGTCTCCATAGTCACCCAGACTTCCATCTTAGAGGAACACGCAATGCACGCATCCAGTTCCTATGTGCCATGGTACCACAGGCTAGCTCATGTCTGAGTCTGAGCTAGAAAAGCACACTGGCTTCCCAACAAACCACCCAGGCTCTCCCTAGGCCAGGCCTGCTGTTGGGCCAGAGAACAGAAGGGTGGGGAGGACTCAACAATGGTTTCCCCGTGCCCTGGGCTTTCATGGATATAGTGGCCCCCTCCACCCTCAAACACAAATCCTCAGACCCTGGCTCTCCTGCTCATCTACCTCCCTGGTCCCTCCAGCATCCCCGGGGGACTAACAGGACCTAAGGCTCAGGGAGGGGAAGAGACAGAGATAAGCTGAGAAAAATAACCTCCGCCTAGCAGAGGAGACAGAAGAGGAGCCGGTGTCTCCCATTGCAGCAGAGAAAACTCTACCTAAAATAAAACAGACTTGACTATTGTCAGGAGGGGGCACTTGAGAGGGAAGGCTTGTTAGCCAGGGCAGTTCCCACAGACTGAGAGAAGACCCTCAATTTCCTCCCACCTTGTGAGGCTAAGTAAAATGCAGATGACAACAAAATTCCACACTGGGTTCCACAGCAAATCACGTATAATTTAAATAAAAATATGAGCCCCAAACTAGTTTATACAATCTGTCCATGTCCATGTATCCCTATGCACACACTACACTCCCAGTGTCTGGAGACATCTTTGTAACATCTGTTTAGAGCTGGGGGTAGGAGTGGGTGACACTGATTGGTACCCTCTGTGGCCTGGAAAGGGAGCTCACTAGATGAGAGCCAGCCCACCAGGTGGGAACCGACCTCCTCTGGAAGCTCCAGGGTGGCTCCCTTTCGCCTGTGCTACTGGACAATTTCAGGAACCTTCTGGAACCCGGGGGTGTCTATTCTTTCTATGTCAGAGTGTTCGCCTGCCTTTGCCAAAGTCCCCTCTTCACGTCTTGGTCACGTATATAGTGTGTCAACGCCAATATGGAGGTGAGTTACAAGGGGTGGCTTAAGTTTTCTCAGGACTGCCTAGAGGTCTGATAGGTGAAGTCTAGTTTTCATTTCCTAGTTTTTCTGCTTGCAGTGATCGCTATGCAGATAAGCAGCACTGATGCCTATGCAGATAAGCAGCATGTGGCACTGACCAGCCATCTGACTCTGACAGGACAGGAGGTGCTAACAGGCTCCCCGGTCACCCTGCAGTAATAGCTGTGTCGTTAGCCACCCAGAGGCCATGGGCAGCTCAGGAAAAGCCATGCCCCAGCTCACTAGGCAATGCCTCTAGCAAGAGCTCTCTTCCCAGTGCAAAGAACATGGAGACAGACCACAAAGCCACCACACTCAGGCCTTGAGCTTGACGACTAGGAGACACCAGCCAAGCAGCAGTGAATCGAGCTTCAAATTCTCACGTCACCTCCTCCCCTGACAAGGGCTGGCGGGGTATTTCCTATCCACTCTCCCCCTTTCCTTCAGAGCCGCAAAAGACAGGCAACTTGTGGGGAGTGACAAGCCGGCCTTTTCAAAGAAAAGCTTGTAGGAGCCTCTGTGAGCTGGAAGCCAGGGCTCTAGCAGGGCTTGGAGAGATTGGTTCCCTAAGTAACAGCAGTGTCACCGCACTGTGAAAGGGGCCCGGGGACATGTACAGGTTGGTCAGTTACCTGCCAATGTTGGTTCCCGGGAATTCCCGCCAGTCTGGGCTGGGAATCTGAAGCATCTCCTGGTGCTCTGAAGATGGTTTTCCCCACAAGCCTGAGAGGCAGCTTCCCTCCATTCCCAACTCTGTACACAGCAGGGAAGGTGCCCAGTTCAGAGGGCGCAGCCTGTTCTCACCATGCAGTGTTGTGGGCTGTCAATCTCCCTCAGACTTCCCTCTGTGCCTCAGAGTCTAAGGGAACAAAAACCCACAGACACTTTCCTCTGCAGGGAGTGAAGATCGAGTGTGGAGGTTTCTTCATAGGTAGACTCCCTTGCACACAGATGAAACTGGTAACGTCATGGGAACCAGAGCCCAGGTCAGCCACCCTGACTTCCTGCGCTCTCCACTGGGCTCCAGGGCACCCGAGCTCATGGCCTTCCTGGAGCTGGAATTTAGCATCTAGCTAGATGCTAAGCCCTTGAGTGAGAATGGAGCCCCACCTTGGTCCACATGGTCACATGTCACACAGTCACATATCACAGGTCACATGTCTCATGGTCACGTGGTCAAGCCTCACTCCAGAGGTCTTGCAAGGCAATGCCTTTGTAAACAGAAGGAAGGCATATCTGGAGGCATTCATGAAGAGTAGGTGTCTATCACACCCTTTCCCAGTGCTCAGCTTCCGGCTCCTCCCTCCCAACTCCTACATTTTCAGAACTATCTCAGGCCAGATGATTGGATCCCCTGCTGGTGGGCAGGTGTGGGTGAGACTGGAGGAATCACCACTCGGGCTTCACCTCTGCTTCGCACTGTGCTTGTGGACCCATAACAGAGCGAGACACAGAGTGGCTGGCCATCCAAGAAGCAGGGTGGGCAGATAACTGGGCAGAGGTGGGTTGTAGGCTATAGAGCATGTGACTACACGGTAGGTGGATTGTCTGTTTGAAAACAAAAGCCTTCATGAAAAGATGCGTTTGAGCCATCCAGGCCCAGGTCAGGTCGCTGATGCTCTTCCTCTGGGGTGGAAACAGATTTGGAATCATTCAAAATGCCACTTAGAGCATAGTCCCCAGATTCTGATGTCTACTCCCTAGGAAATTCCTGCATGTGGTGTCACTGAGACAAGACTTATGAAGAAGTTCCTGCCATGCAATGCCAAGGTCTAGGCTCTGGGCCTCTGTTCGGTGTTTAGTGTATGGCCCTGGGTGCCATGGGTGCCCGCAGGGACAACTGGGGTGGAGGTCCTTTGTCCCAAGGAAGACTCCTAGAGCAGCAATGAGTGGTGGCAGTCCACTTTCTGTGGAAAGTTCCACTTTACATATGTGACATTGGTATAGAGTTTTCTAGAACTTTGGCGATAGAATGTAAGTGGTAAAGCTGCATGCTGGTTTATTTCGTACCTCTTGGAGGTAGGTGACAGAGATTCTGATAACCCCAGGCATATTGCACTGCATGGACCTTAAGTGGGAGACCCAGTGGCTTTCCCGGGACCACTCTGACCTTTAAAGGCTCCCTGTACAGCAGTAACAAAACAAGGACCACCAAGCCGGGGCTTTCTCTGCCTCTTTCTGGGCTCTGCCTCTTTCTGGGCTCGGGAGCCAGGACATCTTTGGAGGTCTTACACGATGATAACATATTCCACTGGGATTTCTAGCTTACCTCATCCCATCACAGCTTGGGTGGGAAAATCATTTGAAGATTTCCAATTGAGAACTAAAATAGCCTGTTAGCTACCATCCTACCTGTTTGGAGAGGAAACTACTGATGTTTCCCTAGAAAGTAATTAAATGCCTAGTACTCATAGGCTCTGAGTGTGTCTGCTCAGTTTATCAGTCAAAATGCCTGTCAAAACCTCCAGCATCTGCTGTCCTGCTACTAGAGGGGTCTGCTGAGCATGTGAGTTCTCCATAGCGGATATAGACACCCTCACCCTCGCTGGGAGTGGCCAGCACCCTCTGCCACACAATAATTATGTGTGATTATTACCTTTATGTGTGATTATCATGTGGTGTACGTTAGAGTTTTAACTGGTTAATTGTATATCTTTAGAAAATGTCATAAGCAACCAAGGATAAAGTATCACTGGGGGGTTTCTACCATCCAAGATAGACCCACCATTCAGGATGGACAGGTGTATGTATTAATTGAGTGCCCACCATTCAGGATGGACAAGTGCCCACCATCCAGGATAGACAGGTGTATGTATTAATTGAGAGCCCACCATCCAGATAGACAGGTGTATACATTAATTGGGTGTCCACCATTCAGGATGGACAGGTGTATGTATTAATTGGGTGTCCACCATTCAGGATGGACAGGTGTATGTATTAACTGGGTGCCCACCATCCAGGATGGACAGGTGTATGTATTAACTGGGTGCCCGCCATCCAGGATGGACAGGTGTATGTATTAATTGGATGTCCACCATCCAGGATGGACAGGTGTATGTATTAACTGGGTGCCCGCCATCCAGGATGGACTGGTGTCCCTGCAGGCTCCAGATCCTACAAGGAAGATTGTGTTGAAAGGATGTTCCCTGAGTCATCTTTCGTCTTTTGCTTTTTTAAAGGTTTGCTTCATTTATTTACTTATTTGCCTGTTTACTTACCTTTTTATTAGCTATGTGTCTGTGTGTGGACGTGTGCACACGAATGCAGGTGTCCATGGAGGCCAGAAGAGGATATAAGCTCCCCTAAAACCGGAGTTACAGGCTCCTTTGAGCCATCCAGTGTGGATGCTGAGAATCGCACTTTGGTTCTCTGTAAGAGCAGAACACCCTTAGCCTCTGACCCTTCTCTCCAGTCCCTGTATCCCATCCTGACCACCTGAGGCATCTCTGCATTTGCTTCACTTCATGTACGCAGAAACTATGCTGTGTTCCTACAGAAACTTATTTAAAACTCACAAATTATGACATCATCTCCTCATCTGTAGCACGGATTTTTTTTTCCCCCAAAATCATCACTGCTTTTGAGTCTCCTACATCCTTTTGGTAGCTGTCCATCAAATGAGTGTGCCATGATGGGACCGTTTGTTGTTGCCACTCCCCAGTCAGGACTCCTACCTCTGCCTTCCTCCCGGGGAACCTGGAAGGATCTTCCTGTCCTGTGCCTTGATATTAGAGCTGACCATAAAACTTACCTTCAGGGTAAAATGAGTGGAGATGGTGCCTGTCCCCAAATGCTGACACACCTCCCTTGTGTGTCTACTCGGAGTCTGTTTCTCAAAGGAGAATCAATCAGGGAAAAGTCCTTAGTACACCCCTAGGGGCACAGTGGACCCTGAGAGGGATGACCTAAGCTGGACCTAGAGGGCTGCGGAGACCCTGAGAGGATGAGCTACCCTGGACACAGAGGGTGGCGGAGACCCTGAGAGAATGACCTAAGCTGGAAGGGGACTTGAACTGGTGAAGGCTGCTTGTTATTACAGCAGAGCCATCCTCTCCTGACTAACAAAGGCACTGTGGTTTGGGGGTGTTGGGGTAGTAAGGCTGACCCTACCTGGGTTCCAGACACACAGGCCAAGTAGTTACCTGGACTTCCTGGGTCCAAGTCAACTGCATGGGCCCCACCCCAAGCAGGACCCACACTCCTTGTGCTCCCTGTTCAAGGAAGTCTGGATTCTCCGAGTCTGCCAGCCTGTGTGTTACTTCTAGGGTTCTGTTAGCTGCGGATCTACTCACACAGAAAAACGATTTCTGCAACAGCCCTCTTAGTGAACAAAATTCACGTTGTACAGTGTTAGGGGGTCACCTTATATTAGTGTGAAAAACATAGAAACATCCCTCAGCAGCAGGATAAACTTTTACAAACACGTGGGGAATGCTCACTAACGGGACAGCCAGCCGGGTTCCCACCCTGTCAATGCTGACCCTAGCAGCGTCTGCTTGCTGTACAGAGGGAAGGTCGCCGTGCGGTGCTGGCCCTTGGCAAATGCTCCACAGACGCTCGAATGATGTTTAAAGTTCCTTTGACTCCGAAAGTGACAGTTTCTTTTGTCGGCAGGAGTGGAGATGGCAGCGCTTAGTTGAGTGATAAAAACGTTACGTTTGCTAATGTCATTTAGCTCTGCTAATTTCACAACCTTAATAGGATTCATTTGTCACTTACGACATTGCCAAACCAAGCAGTTTTCTTTCTAACTTAGTTATAAAATTTAAAAAAAAAAAAAGAAGAAAGAAAGAAAAGAAAAGAAAAAAAGAGAAAAGAAGAAACCCACAAAGTAACAAAGCTGATGGCACCTGGATCTGTCACTGCAGACAGGTTGAGCGTTCAAAGCAGGGCTGCTCCATAGCAGACACCCCAGTGGTTAAGGGTGTTCTCCTGAGCCGTGTATCAACTCACAAGAGAGAGCAAGCAGGAGCACACTTTACACACACCCTGAAGCCAAGGAGAAGGGTACAGTGCTGGCCAGGCGCTCCCCTTCCTCGGTAAGGATTCTCCCTCTACACACAACCTCTTCCTGGTCTTTAAGGAGTACCCTGTTCCCTGAACCCTCCACCTATGCCCCAAGGCTCTGTAGCTGGTCCCTAGTGAAAACAGATCATGCCATTCTCTTTAGATCCGTGGTTCTGTCTGTGGACATTGGCAGTTCCTGGAGATGTGTGTGGTTGTCACAGCAGTGTGTGCTGGGGCTCCAGCCATTCATAGGTCACAGGTGGGACACTTCAGCATAGTAACTTTCATAGTCAAGGATTGCCCAGCTCCAAATGCCCAGCCACCAGAGCCACTGAGGCTGAGAAGCCCTGCTTAAATGGTGATTTCAAATGTTGTGCTTAGCTGCTGTGACTTGGAACCCCACTCTGTGCATACACTGCTGCAACACCAGCATCCCAGTTGTCACTAGACATCATCTGGGACATCATGATGGTCCCAGAGACTGTCACCAAGTCCTTCACCTGCATCTGTACTGGGACATTCTGAGGTCCCCACACTGCATGGCTCTCCTCAGCCACACCACCACTCCCATTTCCCAGAAGACATTGGGGACCAGGGGGGCATTTTCAGATAATTATGTAGAACAATCAATATGAATCTGGCTTCGGCCCTAGACACACGCCTGCCACCCTGTCTAGTCACAGGAAGGAGGGTCTTGTCACTGGCCCCAAGAAATTAGTCACAGTCAGAAACCCTAAACATGGAGAAAGGACAGACCTCCTACTGGAGTCTTAGAACTTGCCTGGTACAAATGTGCTGGAGCCACACATTTGCTGGTTGTGCAGTTAAACGTACCCTTGCTAAGGGACTGTGAGTCTGCCCTCCAGAGGGCGGCCCAAGCAGCGGCAGCCTTTGGATGCTGTGGGGTCCTCTGACTGTGACTCTGGACCCTTTTCAGAACCAAGGGCAGTTCATCAAAAGGAATGCTCCACGTGAGCCTGGAGCTTCTCAGAGCAGCACAGGGAACATTGCGGCCATTTACGGCTCCCCCATGAGAGTAACCACTGCTTTTAAAAAGACCAAGTGGTCTGCCGTGTTAAAAAATTACCTTTAAAATGCTAAAATTATGACCATGTCCAATAAGTGTGCATTTGGGAAGTGGCAGTAAATTCAGTGAATGGCCAATTAACATTTCAGGCGCCACAAGCCACCGCACACTGAAACTCTGATGGCCTGTCACCAAAAGCAGGCTTTTCCCCAGAGCTCACACCATGGGTTTGTCATGCCCACGCCCTAGAACTTCCTCCACTGGGCTTGCTGTGTGCATCTCTGAGCACTGGGCTCCGCATCAGGTCATGCCTAGGCACTGTGTCTCTCCTGCTCCAACAGCTCTTGTTCTTGGAAAGACTAGCTGGGAACGTAGACTCCTTTTTCACGGCTGGGGTAGAATCTCTTCTCCCTTCACCCTTCACTGTGCGGCTGCCAGAGCTTGGAAGGAGAAAGCAAGACATCTCCTGGGGTGCATCCAGTCACCAGGCACTGGGAGTGGGGGAGGGGGGCTTTGTTCTACTGCCTGGGACTCAGTGACAGAGAGAGGGGGGGGGAGAGAAGGTGGGAGGGGGAGAGAGAAAAATGTGTGCCTATGAAGGAAGAATGAGCATGTGTACGAACAGGTATGCCTCTGTGTGTGATGTGCATATATGTGGGCTGTAATATAAGGTGTGTGTATGCGTGTGTTTGTACATGTACGCAGGCTGCAGCATGAGTTGTACCTGTGTGTGGTATATGTGTGTGTGCGCATATGTGTGGAGGCTATAGTGTGAGGTGTGTGTATATGTCTTTGTTCATGTAGGTGGGCTACAGCGTGAGGTGTGTGTACAAACAGGCTCTTGACCAAACTTACCATTTGTTTGGGACCAAAAAGGAAACTGTGTGGTGGCTGGCTCTTCCTGCATAACGGGAAGTCCTGTCCTCTGTCCATTTCTACTCTGAAAACAAGAGAGGGGTGTTTGGTGGATAGCCTGTGCCTAGGGTAATACTGAAGAAACACGAACAGCCAAGGGAGGAGGCAGTTCAGAGCAAGCTTGGGGCCTGGAGATCCAAGATCCAAGGATTGCAGGGGAGGGGAGGGGAGGACAGAGGGAGGGGGTGTCTGCCTGGTAAGCACCCTGCTTAGATTTGGATCACAGGGGGCATCTGTGTAAGGAAGAAAAAGTGTATAAGGGCAGAGAGGGTGGAAGAAAACCACAGAAGTGGGGGGTAGGGTATTAAGATGGTTGGATTAATCCCTCCCACCCCCAGCTCTGCAACATTTTAAAATTTAATTTTGAACTATTGAGTGAAGTTCTTGGGGCAACATTTTACTCAGATGGGTTGCATTTTCATGGCATAAAATGTCTATTAAAAAATTAAAATGTGTTTACAGAAACATAAATTCTCAGAATGTCTCAGATAAATGGCCTCTAAAAGCACATACCTCTCAGAATTCAAAGGGAGCAGCGTCTGATGCACGGCCCAGCCTCAGGCTTGAGGATAGTTAGCAGGTCCATCTCGAGGCGGATCATCCAAGAAGTCTTGGGAATGGAAATTAAGACAGGAAAAATCAGGACGAGGCTAGGGTTGGCAGGTGACTGGAAGCTTATCTCTAGAATGGTGGACAGCTTCGTGTCCACAGGGAGGAATCGGCAAGACCTGGGAGTCGGAGCTTTCCAAGCAGGAGGCAGGCATCACAGGGGGCTTTGGCTGAGGAGCAGGTGGGTGGCAGCCATGAGCAGGATGAAGACAAGCGACAGCAGCCCACCAGGTGGACTTCCTTGATGCAAATGAGCTGGCAGTGGCCGCCCTGCCTCTTGAGGCTTTGGTGGGATTGCTGAAAAAGTATTCTAACACTGGGGTGAGCCAGCAGCCATGGGTGTGGAAAAGCCACCCAGCGGTTGATTGGGGCACTGGTTCCTTGGGCAGGATAAGAGATGTCAAGTGGAAAACAGGACACTGCCATGCGCCTAGCCGTTCCTCTACGAAGGCTTGAGTTGGAAGACAGTGTTCAACCTTGTCAGAGCACGCAGTCACTTAGAGCCACACACGCCCTCCCAGGTTCTGTCCACAGTCAAGATCTGATTCAACAGTGCTACAGTGAGTGCTGGTGTGTGTGTGTGTGTGTGTGTGTGTGTGTGTGTGTGTGTGTACATATAAACATATATCATATATATATACACCATATATACATATATGCATCATACACACACACACACACACACACATAATGTACAGTGTCTCTCAGTGGCCTAGAACTCAGCACATAGGCTAGGCTGGCTGACCAGCAGACCCTGGGGACGTCTATGTCCACCTCCTGGGCCCCAGGATTGCAAGATCTCCAGCACGCCTGGCTCCTTCACAGGAGTCCTTGGGATTGAACTCAGGTCCTCTCACTTATGAGGCAAACACTTTACTGACTGGGTCACCTTCCTAGCCTAAACACTGCTTTTCTTCAAGCACAACATTTAGGGACTGGGTGGGCTTCTTGGGAAGCATGTTTGGCTATAATTTGCATTCTTTGTGGACAAATTTAGAATGTTTTTGTGTGTGCTTCGTGGCTGTGCCTGTGTGTGGCCCAGCAGCTGTTCAGCCATTATGTCCTCCACATCACCAGCTGCACCCAACATACTGGAATTAGAGCTACTGCCTCCTGCCTCCGTGGGTACCAAGCATGTAGGAAACATTACCCAGATCATAAAGATGGGAGCTGGGACAGAAGGACTGGCCCTGGACCAAAAAGATCTGGTGTCTGGATGAACTCTTGCTGGGCCAGCTGATAGCTCTCTCTGTTCCCTTAAGTCAAGAGGCAGCTAGCCATAGAGCCCCACCTTCATCACTTCTTGATGAAGGCCTGTTTCCTGTGGAGCCCCTCACTGAGCTTATTACAGCCTGGTATTCTCCCAGACTCCCCCTCTGCCTCACTGATTGATCTGACTGACTCCACATGGGACAAGGAGGAAGCAGCCTCTGCCTGCTTCAGAGTTCCCTATGCCCTGCATCATGCTGTCTGTCTGTCTGCCTACCTGACCCTGCATCATGCTGTCTGTCTGTCTGCCTACCTGACCCTGCATCATGCTGTCTGTCTGTCTGGGGAGACTTCCTTAGCCATTCTATGCTGGGAAGTATGTAAAATGATTGGTGGATAAAAGGCATGCTAGGAAGCCACAGTCATAGCCTAGCATGGTGACCTGGGCCTGTAATCCCAGCATTCAGGAGCCTGAGTCAGTGGGTTTGCAAGTTTGGGGCCAGCATGGCTGAGCTAACTAGTGAGACTATGTGTCAAAATTAAAAGCACACAGCAGCAAGACAGGGCGGTGCAGACGTGACGATGAACATACAGATCACTAGACCCTAACCCAGAATCCAGAGTGGCCAAGGCCACGGTGGCAAAAGGACAGGCTCTTCAGCAATGGTGCTGAGACAACTGGATGTCCCTGTGGGACAGAATGAAGCTGGGCGCTTGCCTCACACTGTGCACAAGAACAACCTCTCGATAGACTGAGGGCCAAAACGTAAGACTTAAGAGTATGAACAGTTGAGAATTCAGCAATGGCTTCTTAGATATGACCCAAAGCACAAAGAGAAAATAACCAAACTTCTTCAAAATTAAAAACATCTATGCTTCAAAAGAAGCCATCAAGAAATCAAAAGGGGAGCTGGAGATATGGCTCAGTGGTTAAGAGCACTAACTGCTCTTCCAGAGGTCCTGAGTTCAAATCCCAGCAACCACATGGTTCACAACCATCTGTAATAGGATCCGATGCCCTCTTCTGGTGTGTCTGAAGACAGCTACAGTGTACTCACATACATAAAATAAATCTTAAGAAAAGAGGGAGGGAGGGAGGGAGGGAGGGAGGGAGGGAGGGAGGAAGGAAGGAAAGAAGAAAGGAAGGAAATCAAAAGGGTAAATGAATGCACCAAAGAAAACATCTGTGAACAGCACCCATGAAGAGGAGGGTCTGGGGTTAGTGGCATCCATGAGGAGGGTCTGGAATCTAGATATATGTGGCTCTCTGAGAACTCAGTAACAGAAAGTACAAATCTTTTATATAAAGTGAGTGAATGTTTTGAAAAGATAAGACAGGGGCTGAGGAGATACAGATACACTAGCTATACAAGCATGAGAATGGAGTTCTGAACCCCAGAATGGACATAACAGGAATATGTGATCCCAGTACCCCTACAGCAGGACGGCAGGTGGTGATAGGGGGGGTCTCTGGAAGATCATGAGAAGCTGGAAGCTGGCCCCTTGTCCACAGCAGGAGAAACAACGGGATCCTATAATCTTTGTAAGATTTTTAATTTTCTTTTTCTATTATGTGTGTGGATATTTTCCCTGCATGTGTGTCTACACCACATACATGTCCACTGCTCATGAAAGTCAGAAGAGGACACCACATACCCTGGAACTGGAATTACAGACAGTTGTGAGCCACCATGTGAGCGCTACGAACCAAACCTGGGTCCCCTGAAAGAATATCCAATTTTTTCAACCACCAAGCCATCTCTACAGCCTGAGATACTCTTTCAAACAAGGTAGGAAGCAGGAAGCAAAGAACCAAGACCTGGAATTGTCCTCTGACCCCCACACATACAACACTGCACGTGTATATCTGCACTTACACACAATAGATACACATACACAGGGAGCATAGGAAAGTCCAGTAAGCACGTAGAGCTATCAGACGTCCGGAGGAAATCTCAGCGACAGCCACAGGATAGCTGTGAGTGCGAAGCCGGGTGGCAGTGAGACTCTAGGACATCAGGCATCACAGGTGAGAATAGGAGATAGTACCGACACCATGAGAGAAAGTATATGATTCTTCAGAAGTTGGGTTTTTTAATGTTAACATGTAACTCAGCAACTTTATCTTTAGGAATCTACCCAAGAGAATTGAAGATAACAGCATCACAAAAGCCCACACCAGGCTATTCAGAGTGACACCAGTCACGGTAACTGAAACCCCCACCTGCCCATCAGGTGGTATATCTTTGCAGTAACAGAGCAATAGCATGTTGAAGCATGCTGTACCATGTGTGAACCTTGAGCCCAGTGTGCTAAGAGCATGGGCCAGACGTGGAAAGCCCATGTTACGGGATTCCATTTGTCCTAGTTGTCTGGAATAGGCAAGTCCAAAGAAGCAGGAAGCATACTGTTGGGTACCAGAGGATAGGAGAGAAGGGGAGAGAGGAGATGGCGGGGGTGTCCTGGCTGAGACGGCAGTACATTATGTGAAGTGTGGGGTTGCAAAACTGAAGGTGAATTTATAGGCAAGGGCTATGTTATAATTTCAGGACACTAGGTGGAGCATCTTTTGAGTCTGAAGTCAGGGATGTCACATGGCATCATGTGAGCATCATCAACAAGCATCTAACAAGCAGGTGTATGTCTCTGTCGTGGGCACCGTCATCGGATCATGGGCACACATGCCTCCTGTTTTATGGGTGTCACCTAAAGGGCTTCCAGGACATGGGGCTCGTTCACATGCACCAGCACCACACAGACAGCCCCATCCCACAGCTACCGCTACCAGGCATATAGTGCCTGCTTTCCCATCCTATCCAAACTCTTCCTCCCTCTCCTTCATGTGGCTCTCAAAGCTTCACTGTGGCTGGCAGGCCCTGATCTCAGGTATGCATATCCAATGGGTGCAGCTGGAGTTCTAGGAGCCAACCAGTCCTTTGGAGCTAAGCAGCAGCCTCAGAAACGAGAGCTTGAACTAAGACTCGAACACCACTGATTGTCCAAAGCACCATGGTGGTCCTGTGCGTGAGTTTAGGTCCAAGCATTGTGGTGACCCTGTATGGGATACAGGTCTACAGAAGTGTAGTGTCTCGGTGCCAGCATCTAGATCCAATCTAGCGGTTTACCCCTGGTCTGTGGAGGACCCTAGGGCAAGGCAGGTCTCCCCAGGCAGGGACAGCTTCCACCGGCTCATGAGCAAGAGAGATCTGATGTGCATCCTGCTTCAGTATCACCCTGGTCTGGTGTTTGATTGAGGGATGGGCTCTTGATACATATCCTATCTAGTTCTTTCTGTTTCTCTGTGTGGCTTCTTCAGTGTCAAAGCCCTTGACATGCATCTTTCTCTGATTCTCATCCTTGGACACTCAGGGCATTAAGAAGCTGTAAGAGGGGTCACTCCAGGTGATATCTGAAACTAGGAGGCAGGTGGAGGTGGTGCAGATGCTGATGGAGTGGGTGGTGCAGATGCTGGTAGAGGTGGTGTAGATGCTGATGGGGTGGATCTGGAGATCCGTGGGTACATTCCTACATTGATCCCTGGGTACCATCTGGGATACCAGAGACAAATCCATATTTTCTTTTGAACCTAATTTTTCAGAAGACACACATAGTCACAGGACCGGCTTTGCTGCACAAACCCAGCCAGGCTGATCATAGATGATCAGGAGCCCAGGGGCTTCCCTGACAGATACAGGGAAGATGCACCAGACAAGTACATCCTACCAGGCAACAAAGATCCTGCAGACCAGCCATGAGGCAGGGTCATATGCAGATAGACATATATGTGCAGGGACATGTGTGCAAATATGTGCACATCTGCATGCATGAGTGCATATGAGAATAGTACAGGTGTGTGTGTGTGTGTACGCACGCGTGTGCGGGCATGCACACAAGTGCATGGGGACTATTATGGTTTGAATATGAAATGCCTCTGGAAAAGGCCCCTGTGTTGATGACTTGGTCCTCATCTGGCAGATGCCAATAAGAAATGGCTGGATCCTGAGGACCCTGACCCTCAGTGTGGATTCACACCCTGATGGTTTTGCAATTTCATGGCTGCATTTTGGGAAGTAGTTGAATTAGGAGGCAGGAACTGGCTGGAGGAAGTGTATCACTGGGGGATGCCCTGGAAAGACACCAAGACCTTCTTGAATCCCATCTTTGTGTTAGGCATCATGAAGGAGGAACTGTGCTCAAATACGTGTGAAAGTCCTCTCAGAATGAGCTGCATATGCCCATGCGCACATACATGTGTGTATGCACATGTGGATGCATGGACAATGTATGTGAGTGACTCCACAAAAGCATATGGGAGCTATGTCCTGGATGAAGCCTATATGTCCTATAATTACTAAATTACTAAGTCTTCTAATTACTACAAGATCCTAGGTGAGAAACTAAGGGCCCCCAAGTCATTTTGACTTTAATAGACAGCAGAACTGCAGGGCCCCTGAGACAGCAGCCTCACGTCTCCTCAGCTAGATCAGCAGCTCCTCAACTAGATCAGCACCTCTTCAGGAGGAGCCAGGGACTGTGGCCTAGGCAAGAGGCTCTGGTCAGGCTCCCGTCTAGATAATTGCCGGCCGTTCTTCCAGACATTACCGTGGTCCCTGCCTCAGACACAGAGGACGTACAGCCCTTCCAGCTCCTGATCATACCGGTCTCTGGAGCGTTTGTGCATTTGACGTGGGCAATCAGGGCTGTAACGCTATTCCAGCACTCCACATAAACAGTAGCTCCTGGGATGAATGAGACCCACTCGTGAGTTATGGGCTCGTTAGCACAGCAGAGAGCCTTCCTCTATCATATTAAGTTTATTTAAATCACAGTGTTCGTTTTTTAGAAACAATCTGCGCCCAGCTTACGGTGCCATGGGTGCCGCCTCGGGGACAATGATGCAATCCCGTTTCTAACAAGATTCACAGTTTGTACTTGTGTGACAATTTGGTTGCATTGTGCCTGCCCTGTGGGCACAGCGCCTAGTTATTGATTGTAGATTAAACTGTATTAAAGAAAGCCTTGGAACCATGGGCATTCCTCTCGTGGGCTCTGAGCATAGAGCATCTTTCCCTCTTCGGAGACACCCTAGTGGGATTCCCTTGGCATCCCTGCCAAGGGCTCTCTGACCACGGGAATCTGCCAAGAGTAGCTCCCCATTAGCCACAGGAATGGGAACTTGGGCTTTACTGTGCTTCCAAAGCTTGAGCTTTTTTCCTAGAGAATAGTCTCCACCTGAGTCAGGAGGGACAGGTGGAGGGAGGTGAGCTTTGATCTTATAGGTTCCTTGTGTATTCTAGAATGCAGAGTGCAGGGCAAGCAGCCCATCTTACAGCAGAGAAGAAGGAAGACATGCAGAGGGCGGCTTCTGGGAAATGATCAGCCCCAGACAAAGTGACTGTGTCCAATTACCACCTCTGTCTCAGGATGATGTGTCTGCGGTCATCAAACGGGAAGAGCCTTTCAAATGGACAAACAGCCAAAGACAAAATGCAAGCCCTCCTGAGCAACAGCTGGAAACTATAGGTCTCAGGAGCCCTCCTGTGCAGTTTCAGTGACACTACCATAGGCAGCAGCCCCCTTGCCTTCAGGAACTATGTAGTGGGGAGCTCTTGCATCAAAATACCAAGGGTAGCCTCTTGTGCGATGCCATTAGCTGCTCCCAGCTTCACGGTTGATGGCACCCTCACAACCTTCACGTCACCTGGTGCCCTTGAGACACTTGGGTGGTGGAATTGCCCCAAGTACAGGAAGCTGGCTGACTTCTGCTCTGAAGCCACCCATCTGCCTTTGGAAGTCTGGTCTTGCTTCCATTTGGAGCCTGATGAAATAGAAATGTCACTGGAAATTGATTTTCAATTTAATCAAAAGGGAAATTTATTTCTGGGTCTTTCCAAATGGAAGGTCACCCTTTGATGAGCTAGTGGGGTTTTTATTAAGTTTTAACCTTCCCAATGGGCGTTTCTGCTGCTGTGGTCCCGGGTGAGTGGGCATCCTGGGAATCCATAAGCTCATTACTAAAAAGGTCACAATTGGCCCCACAAAAGAGATGTGCCTGGAGCTGATGGTGGCCCCAGCTCCCCAGCTCCTCCCTCGCAAGACTCCAGATCCAGACAGCCTATTTCTGGTCTTGGGCCAGATGCTAAAAGTACACTAAGCAAGTAGTGAGATAAAACTGTTTACAAAATGGTCCACCATCTCAGCTCCAGGGCCTCAGTTTGCAGATGGTTAGCAGGCCACGGGGACCCATAGCTTGGTACAACTTTATCCAAGACCACAGTAGATCTTCTGAAAGCAAATTCAGTTTGCAGTTTCCCTCCGAGTGGGGCATCTGCTTCCTATAGCACAGGACCTTGCTCTGCTCACTCTGGACTGCTGTTCTTTTGCATATTAATTGGATTTCTTAACGTGTTTGCTGTTACTAAGATAGCTCGGAGGAACGAGAGGAGACAAAACCCAGGAGTAACACCTCAGCTCTTTTACGATCCCACTCAAAATTGCATCTTTGTTTTAATGGAACTGTACACTTCCTAGAGGCACTAGGACTTCTGGGGTGAAGGGGACCTTTGTGCCCCCCTGAAGGTTTGCACTTGCCGTGGATGGATGGCTCAGCTGGAGTCTGAAAGTCTTGTTAACGACATTAATGTGCAGCTACCTGGGTTTTAATCATCAAAGACAAACTCGCGCCATCCCATGCTGGCGGAGCGTCACTAATTCTAGTTATACGGTAACTATGTAGCTCTGGGTTTTAGAAATTAGGCCTCTGAGACCCATTGGCTGTGTGGCGCGCCTCTGCTAAATGAATGGCTGTATTATTATCAAGGTAATTCAAAACAAATTTCAAGCTGTGACAATGAAATGGTTCTGATCGTAGGCTGGGGTTTGTGCTGAAATTGCCCATTGGAATGAGAACAGCTATACTTCAAGTTGGAATTCTGGTGTACTAATTTTACCTACTCATTTTCATTAAATCCTAACAAAATTTTTACCAGTGTGAATAATAGCAGCCTTGGGCCAGCTGTGACTGTGGGTTAATAATGTGATGGTGTCTTCTTCACCCCACTTAGCTGGTGGTGGCGCTTGATCTAAGATGGCTCTGTACTCTGTGTCCACGAGGAAAGAGAGCATCGGTGCGCATCACGTGTGTGTGTGTGTGTGTGTGTGTGTGTGTGTG